>OY744476.1:193018376-193254338 GCA_963556175.1 Tipula confusa | reverse complement strand
GCTATCGGTGCAATTTTTATTCTTCAAATGGAATCGAATAGATTTAGAAATTTACTTGTTTTAAGAATGAAATTGGCAGCTAAATTAAACACAAAATATTATTTTAAATTTAAATAAATATTAACCATTTTATAGTGTTTTAACTTGAATTCCCCACATACCATCAAAGTGCCTCATTTCAAAGAATGTAGTGAAACTAAACACAGTCTATTAGATTGATAAACAGTTCATTTGATGAGTTTAGAAGCCAGCTCGAATAGAAATGTGTCCAAAATAATAGCTATATTTTATTGAGGATTTTACAACAATAGCATGCAGTTTATTCGGTTTCCGATTCCCAATAGGCTTAGCTTAAATGAAATCGTTTAAATATCAAATGATTCCTGCTTTCCAGCGATTTATCTTGACGGTTTGTTCCGTTTTCAAATACTGTTAAGGCCTTAGGGTTAGTTTATAATAAAAGTCTTACTTATAAAAATCTTACTCTTTTACTAATATCAACTATATAGTTACACCATGTAATTGATATTAGTAAAAGAGTCTTTGGCATGATAAGTTAATTTTATAAAGTAATCGTGGTTATATGATTAGCCTATTTAAGAACCAATGGTTTTTGTCTTATCTTGTAGCCCAATTTATTGAATTTAACTAATTGCTTCAAGTCAATATGAATATTCTCCAAAAAACGTTTCAATGCTTGTACCAGGTTTTGTAATTAGGAAATTTGATCATATATATACTTGACCATATATATATACTATATATAATTTGATCTTATATAAATACTCTGTTTGATTTTAAATTTAGGTTTTTAGTTGGGCTTATATGTTCATCAAATTCATTAGTTTTACTCACCTGCTCGATAATTTCTCACTAAAAGGTTATCGAAAAATATGGTAAAGTATCGAAATTGTTCAACAACGTTTATTTATTTCAACCTTTCCTGGCAAGAAGCAACTATATTTTCGTTTGCTCGAACCCTATCATCTTAATATAAAGTTGCTTTGTTTCATACATTTTGGTAGCTTAAAAAGAAATAAGCAAAGATTTATTTACATTACAGCAAAAAATAAGATAAAAAAAACGAAAATAATTTTAAATCATAAAATTGTGTAAAACGCCATTCTTTTTTTTAAATTAATTTAAAAAGTACGGCTCTGGTATAATAAACTAAAATCAAAAACATCTTATTGAAAAAAAATATTTGGACGGCCTTTGAAGTGGAATCATTATTAGATATAATAACATCTAATTATAACTGAACGATGTTTCCCTAAACAATTTCGAACATATAGATTTAAATTGGTGAAAATCGAAGGTTTTTAGAGAATGTTCAAAAGCTAATAATATGAGTGATGTCGAAATGAAAGTTTTATCTGTGTAGTTACAAAAAAAGATTAAATATTCGCAAATAAAGAAGTGTCGACCAAAAATGTAATTTTTAATGTTGCTCGCTCTTGAAACTTGTGATCGGTTTCAAAATATTATTTGTTTTTGTTCTCTTCAACATATAAATAAGAATGTGTAACTGAAGTATGTAATAGTTTTAAACATAATAAAATATCTTCAGGCTTACCTTTACAAACCACATTAATGAGTGGTTCAATTTTTTTATTCAGTTGGGCTCATAAATTATTTTATCGTAGCTCGAAAATTTTAAAATTTAAAAGACCTCAACAATTAGAATTAGCTATTCTGTTCCACTAATCTTGTTCTTGACTAGCTATTATTTTAAAAGTTCTAGTTCGTATACTACACAATTTGATTATTTAAACGTCATTTCGCAAATTTCATTTTTTAATCACATTTTCAGTTACTCAGTCGATAATGTTTTGGTTAAAAATGGAACCTCAGTGACTCTCACGAAGATTCTAAATAAAAGAATTTGTTTGTTTTATTTAAAACAAAAAAAAATTATATTTTCTACTTTATAGAATATATAGTTTAATTGAGTATATATAGGTACAAATTCGAATATAGTAACATCAAATGAATAAAGTGTATAGTTAAGATCATTAAAGTAGATTTCTTAAATTGTTTACAACCTATACATATATAACTGTACCTTATTACATACACACAGAAAAAAACGGGGTTACCACAACACCGAACCGGTGTTACATAGTATCTCACCCATCGGATATTCAAAAATTGCGTTCGATCGGATGTTTCATTTAAAATTATATTAAACTCTTTTGGATACAATACTTTTCGGTGTTATTAATATAACACCGATTTGACTTATAAATAAACACCGGTTTTGTATTTATAGTAACACTGTTTTTATTTTAAGATTTACGCCGTTTTAATCATCAAATAATACACGTTTGAGGTTTTAAAAAATATCCGATATAGTATTTTTAAAACCCCAAAATTGTCTAAAATATAAATCCTTTTGGAAATTTTTAAAAGTCTCAAAAGTATGTTTTTGGAAAGACCCACCTAGGGTTCAAATAATGAGACCGAATAAAAATTGTTTTTCTTTTCTTCTATTCTGGAAATTTTTGTCAGACAATTTTGTCCTCAATTAGATAAATAAATTATAAAAATAAATTTGAAATCCTTTACGAGTTTTAATAGCTATAAAAATAAGAGCAGAAAGTCTCATACTCAATATAATAAATATCTTAATACTTAGTTGCTAAAAGTAATGAAGTTGCTAAAAGTAGATGTTTTTAAAGTTACGCGTGGAGTGAGCAGTTTTTTTAAATTTCTCATGTTTGCCTTCATAGCGCATTGTCCATAAGGTTGTTAATGAACCCATCATACGAATAACTCGACTATAATGCGTAACCAAATGATGTTTTACAATATAGCTTTTCCCTGGAAACTGTTTTAAAAACTGTGTATGATGTTCTTCAATGTGTATTTCTAGCTCATCCACTAATTCTTCAGTTAGTTTGGCTGAGAAAACTATATTTACCTTCTCAAATACGTAATGCGGGTTAGAGAGTGATGTCGATTGATTTATTTTCCTGTAGAATTCTCAAAATTAAAAGAGCAAACATATCATCATCAAATTCTGAAAATATAAGAATAATGTATAAATAATTAACGTTTGATAAATTTTTTAAATTTATTTATTTTACTTTCATTATTTTACTTTCAAATTGTTAATTTTCTTTGTTTGCCTATTTCTATAATTTTAGTTTTTATTTCAGTCCAATTGGTTAGGAAAGACGATTCTCCATAAAGGATGTGAAAGTCCTTATCAATTTGGAATGTTAATTTAAAACAGTTATAATTATTTTTTACTATATAATAAGTGCAATGGTTGAACCTCTACATTAATTCTAATTTAACTATACTCTATTGCAACTACATCGTTTAATATATAAAAAAATAATAATATAACACTTAAAAAGGAAAATTGCAACCAAAACCAAATATCATAAAGTAATAATGATTTTCAAAAATAATTATTAATATATGATTAATGTATGATAGAAGAAATAAATAAAATATCAGTCCAGTGCTATCCAAAAATCTAGGAAATTCCTTTAAAGTAAAAATAAAAGGTCTGCATTTAATTTTTTTTATCCTGCGTAAAAAAATTTCTGGTGTGGGTTTTTTTTGGACAAGTTTGTTTGAGGCAATTAATATCGTCTCTGTAATCCGCAGCCTCTTCTTCTTCTTCTGATAAATGTTCTTGAGAAATTTGGTTCTATGTTTACCTTTTGGGTGGCAATATCTTTATATAATTCTAATGAGTATATACATAAACAATATATATTACTTCAATCAATTCCAACTAGATAATTAAAGATTAACTTACCATAATTTTGAAAAGGTTTTAAAATAAATGAATTTTTATAGGTAAATTCCACATCCCAAATAATTATATCGAATATTTCTTGTGTTAATTCAATTTCCTCGTTTGAAAATAAGTACAAATCTTAATTATTTTCAGAAATATTGAACTTTAATGAAGCTAAAATGTAAAATAATAAGCATTGATATTTTAACATCCTCACACCTTCACACAATCACATACATACACACAGCAATCACACACTCACGCACACACACGCACACGCACACACACAAAGCAATTTTATACAGAAAATATGTATATTAATTAGATACAATACGTAAAAAGCAATGTATGATAGCATGCAAAATAATCGTGGAGAAAATTCTAAGAAAACTCTATTCTAAACTTAGGAAGAAATCTTTAATACTTTATACCTTCTTGTAAAATATCCAATATATTAACCCGCTTTCCTTCCATTTATGTACACACGCTGGTATATTTAGTTAATTTTACACAATTATTATTCACTTGTAGTTTAATTGATCTGAATGCCCAATTATAATTCACTTTAATTGTTATTAACTTTCAATATAATTACTATAAAAGCACTTTTAATTTAACAACCACCACTATTATAATTAATTTCTTGTATAAAAATATTATGCAAATTTGATGCGATCTCCTTTAAATTCAAACGACGACTAACATTTTTTATTTTTATTTGTTAATTCATAATAGTTTTTTTTTATAAAAAACACCGAAAATGTATTTAATTTTATCCAAAAGGATATTTTCGTGATTTTTTGGGGTTTCCCATTTAATATAAAACATTTACATTTTTATTGAAAAGCGGTTAAAAATTCTTTAACACCAAACGACGTAAAAAATTAGTTTTCAAAAATATTTATCCCATCGGATGCACTCAAATATTTATCCGGTGATACGGTGTTAGTTCCTAAAATAATTATCCGATTGGATAAAAATAAATTAGTGATTAGGATAAAAAATCTATTAACACCGCATTTTTTTTTTGAACTATGTTGGCCACATCCTGAAATATTTTCTCTTGTAGAGTGTTCTATAGGGCAAACTGTTCATGTACATTAGTTGTATATCAAACTTTTTGTGTTTACGTTTAATTTGGGTTTTTAGCATTGTAATGGAGTTTATTTATATTAGTGAATATACGTTATATGTGATGTAAATTGATGATTTCATTTGTTGCTGTTTATAAAAAGTTTTAATTTATATAGATGTTCGGTTAAAATATCTACCTTAATTTTCACGTAATCTATCTTATACATATAATCAGAGGACTAAATTATTAATTGGTTTTATACTTGCATATAGTTGGCACGGCACTTAATTTCGAAATAAAATTTACAGAAACTTTGTCACAAAGATTCTGTTAGAATGTAAAATGGTTTGCAGCTTCTTCCTAGCGAGACAGAGAGTTGTGTGGACTGTATCTTATATTTATGAAATAAATGTACGCACGAAATTAAATATAATTTTGTTATTTTTATTACACAAAACTTTATAATGTTATTTTGAGAATGTACCGATTATTTTATTTCTGTCTTATTTATTTGTGATCAAAAAGATAATGTCTTTATTTTCCGTTTTGACTATACATACAATGATATGGTGGGGATAAAACTGCAACATTTTCGATATATCTCGAGTTTCGAGAATGTTATCAGTTTTGGTTGCAATAAAATATTAGAATCCACAATTACAATTTTAACAGATAAATTGTTTGACAATTAGTAAATAAATCAGAAAATAAAGTAAGAATAAGATACAATTTACATATAGTTTGATTAAAATGATACAAATACTATTTTTGTTTTGTTTCAGGTCAGTTGATTTATGAATATATTCTTTTGGTGTTTATTTTTTAGTTAAAAGCCTCAACAGATCTTGTAAGTTTTTTTATAATAATACCAAAAATATGTAGCCTGTATATTATCATTTATATATCATTTAAATAGGCCTTAGCCTATATATTATCATTCGGATATAGTCATTTTCACTAAAGCTATGGTTGAAGGACCTTTAGAATTTTAATTTATTATTAATTTAATATGATTTTAAACGAATTTTATTAGTCGAATTAATTTGAATTTAAAAATATATCGATGACAACAACAACAACTGCCATATACATATTGACAACAACAACATTCGAATAAAACTATTAACCACAGTCAACATTTAGGGGTCTTAAATTATTTGTTTATAGCTAAATAAATCAGAAAAAATTGCAAGGTAAATTCTCATTTACTTTATATTTTAAAAAAGTTTTATACTTTAAAACTTTATTTAATTACATATTTTTAAAATATTTAATTATTTGAAAGATAACTTTAGTTTTGGTTAATTATGAAATTTGATCCTGTAGAAAATAAGTTTAATGGGTTGAATGTGAGTCAGTTGATTATTTATGTTTCTAGTTCTGAAGTAATGTTAATCGCAATAGCTTATCTTTAGCATTATTGAATGATCGATACCAAGTATTTTTATTTTACGGGTAGTGTTTTTTTATTCTTGCCGTAATAACAAATATTTACACTTGTTATTTCTGTTCTGCACTGCATATTTCACTATATCATATTCTATTTTTTAAAAACACATCTGATCCAGGTTGCCTCGAGGTTTTTATTTTCATTGACAGTCGACATAACCTATTTCACCTATTACATACAACTACTTGTAACATCTATTACCCTATTACGACTCATCATTTTGTATTTGTCATATCGCTATATGAGTCTTTCGAATTTCGATCTTAGTTCGAGTTATTCAACGTTAGTTGAAGTACCCCTACCTAGCATTCGTCCCTGACATTCTTAACCGAAAATCTGTCTTGTTATCGGAATCCGACTCCTGCTTCAGTAAGACCTCCGACTTTACTACTCGCTTTGTTGGCGCTGCTAAATTAAAACCAACCATCAAAACGTTGTAGCGCAGTCATCGAGGAAGGTCACTCCTCGATGACTGCTGTTTTGATTCAGTCAAAACAATGTAGTTTACCAATCAGCATCTCAAAGAATTGGTGCATAATATGATTGGAATTACCATCACCTTCTTTAGCTATCTGAACTCGGTTTTCAACGAGTCGACACACTTTTCAGCCTGACACAGAACGCATCGAGTCTTTCCGACACAAATTGTTGATCACTGTCTGAAACGATGGTGCAATATAGTCTTGATGCAGTTCCACCAGGATGTTTTTACGGGAGCGACTCGGAACGACAATACGATCACCATAAAAAACACTCCTTTATATAATCGCTAGTCCATCCTGCAGATGAAAAAGTTTCACAACCTCTGGTTCTCTTATCTGCTGCAGTGATGGCTGCCACCCGTTTTCAATAAAAATGGAGACTTTACCAATGTTTCTCATGCGATGGTTTCATATTGCAAATCCTCAAAAGTTACTGAAAGCTGTTTTGTTGTATCGATTGCGAAACACATGTCAACGTAGCATGCTTTTCCCAAACTTCTAATGATAATTTCTTCATTTAGTTTCTCGTGACCGGCAATTAATCGCGAAATAAAATCTGTTTTCTTAGATGCACTTCATTGCTTCGAAAAGGTTGTCTTGATGATCTTTCTCGACTCTCCCTCAACAATAAAATCGTTAATTAGGGAGAAAGTGCCTTCAGCTCTACTCATCATCGTATCGATTAATGACTTTACGAGCTGTTTTCATCCTCGGTTTCAGGAAGTTTACACGAAAAAGGTTAATGTTAATTAAAGGTTATTGTTTACACAATAAGTATTGATATTAATCTTTCGGACTCATCCTCCATCCCCACCCGTAAAAAGGCTTTTTACAGGTTAATTTTACTAAACACTTTCGCTGCTGCGAAAATCACAGGCCAATCAGCGAAAAGCGAATAAAATTGTTTCTCGATTTCCCCGCTCATTTTCACGTTTATCTTTTCCTCAACTTTATTGTTGACACTCGCAATGGGCATGCTTTATAGGTCTAGAGATTCTATCCAGACACTTTCCGGGTATTAAATCCGAATCTGCTTCGGCACACGTCTTCTATACGTCTTCTCGGTCCTGCAATTTCACTCTTGCGGTAAATCTTCAAAGTATATATATTCACTGGATCTCCTAAAGCGCTCACCATTTGTTTTCAGCGCGCAACCAATGCCTACGAGCTCAACCAATTCCAGTTGCTTTCGGAAATAATCGCCCACAGTCAGATCGAGAATCAAATTACAATTTCAATTTCATGCTTACTATTGTTGGCTCGACCAACATCCGGGTCAAGGCACCAAAAGCACCCTCAGTGAGGCTACAACATGGATTAAAGTTTTGTGTATCACAAAATCGTCGTTCCGGTGCCGATGACTCACAGTAACCTGCCGTGTGATCGAGTTGCTTGCAATCAAAACGTTCTTTATCGTGAAATAGCAATCACTATATAAAACTATGGACTTCTTGTCTTTAAGGCTGCGCTTAACCGTGGCGAAATATTAAGGAAATCTTTTAATGTTAGATTGACACTCATATATCAGCACCTACTCTAGCTGCGTCGTTTTACAGCTCTTGAGTGTTCAACTTAATAATGTGCGCCGTTTGAGATTTGTTGTACCAACACTTTAAAATCATCAAGTATAATTTGCCATATCGAACTTTTTTCATATTAAAGTAACTTGTACCTCGTACTCGAAAATTTCGATTGTTTCCGGCCAAAAATGCACTTTGTTTGTGGCAAAATCGAATCGGCTGACTTTTGATAATCGGCTGTTAGAGAGTTCCTTTTTCAGAAAAATTTCTTATTGTATTCCTGTCATTGTAGCCACCTCAGATGTAAAAATAATTGGATATCGTTGTCAGACTTTTCATACTGTTAGATTTGTTATTGATGTAACAAAATCCTAAGGGAGTACTGATGTTAGCAGCGGAATATGTTTACCTGCATAGAATAAACAGCAACCCTAGTAATAAAACAGTAACTATACTTCAAAACATCCGATGGAATAAACCGATATTGAAGGGTTTTTTAACCCATGATAAAATAAGCAACATCCGATTTCAATCCACAATTTATTCAGCAAAACTCAGAAATTGAGGAACAACTTGTTTAGAAATTGCACATCAAATTCAAAAGCTAAAACAAACGGAGTCTACTATAATAGAGAAAACTGGATGGATCGGAGAGCTGAAAGTGAAAATTAATGAGAAAGTGGAAAAATTGGATAACATAATTAAAATACTTAAAACACAATGGTGAAATGTATTCCAAACATACTACAATTTCCTGGCCACAAATGAACTATATTCAGTTCCTGCGCTGACACTTAAATTGTCCTTCAAATACTATACCTTCTTATAAATAGTAAAAAATTTGAACCACTAAATTTTTGGTTTTATAATCCAAAACGGAATGAAAAATACTAGAATGGTTATGCTACTGTGGAACTGGGAGTTTTATATATTCTAATTCCATGTAGAAACGTAAGTAAAATTCGTTACGAACAACAACAATACAATCGATCAAAATACATATTTTTAATAATATTTCAATTCCCTGCAAATAAAAAAAAAAATCCATTTTGTATTTAATCACCGCTGTACTTTGGGGAACATTAAGTCAAACAATAATCTAGAATTAAAAAAAAATAAAATAAAAATTTCTTTCCAAAGTTGTTAATCCTCCGCATGAATTGTTTGTGCTCTAGGTTTGTAATTTACTGAGTTTTCCGAAGGTAAACAAAGTTTCATCATAAATAATTTAATAGAGCTCCCGCACATTTCCGGTAACATCAAAACAAATTTGTATTTAGATTTTTCTTTATTACAACATTTCTACCGTACTTCATCTTACAAGTTTTTAATTATAAATTTTTTGTTGTTGTTAGTTTGCTCTGTGCTAGTTCTGATTTTCATAAATTAATTGAAAAACAAAAGTTTGCGACAATAAAATAAACCAAGAAAAAAGTTCTTCGCCATTTCTTAAAAGCACAACAATAACAAAGAGTACAAAAACTTTATTGTAGTATTTTCGATTTCAAGAGCATAATTGAAATTGTCTTGAGATTTGTTTTATAATATTATCTTCTAAACTTACCATTTGTATTTGTTGTTTTGGTTGTTTTCGACCGATACCACATTAATAGCTTTGTTGTGTATATTGAGGTGAAAAAATCTTAAAATTTCCTTCCCATTAAGCACAACGAACGAACTCAACAAGTTTTCGAGGTGCGGTGGAAAAGGGTATAGTTATTTTTATATATAGGTAAGATGAGAAATTTTTTGTTTTTATTGTTTTCTTAATAACAATGACAACAAAAACAATTTTGTAAATAGGACTCGTATAAAAAAATGACAAGAAATCCTTTGGGGGTATAAATTATCTGGAGACAAATCATGAACGAAAACGAAATATAGATACAAAGTATTTTTTTTTTTATTTTATGACAGAATAAATGTCTAGCTAAAAAAAAAGCTTTTCTTATATATTAAGAACATTTCTTGACGGTTATTTCTCTTCGTACTTGTATACGAATTGAAATATATTTCAGGTTACAGAAGATTTTATATTAAACGGTAAGTATTTCTCATATACTTGATATGTATCCTATTACATCTTAGGATTTAATTTTTATTTTTAATTTGTATTTTTGTTTTCTTTCATTATTTTTTGAGACTGTTTTGTTTTGCAGTGCAATATTAATCAGTATTTAAAGACCATTGCTTTATCCGATTTGCAAACGAGCATCCTTTTAATATTGGTCAATGGAAGAACCAGTTTACTACTCCATTAAGTAGTCGTTGTCGTAGTCGACCTATTTTATGTAAACGATTCTTGAACTTTTCGTTTACAATCGGCCCGTCAAATGTGTTCGAATCAGTTTAATTGATCACGTTTGAACAATTTTCATTTTTTATTTGATTTCGAACGACAGTAACCTCGTTTGTAAAAGGGTAAGAACTTTTGATGGTTTAATTCTGTAGTGTAAAATATTTCGAATATTCAAACCGCAGCTTAAATTAAAATTTCAATAAAAAAACAAATGTTTAAAGTAAATAGCTTTGTATATTTTAAAATGGCTGCAACTCCATTAATAATGGTGTTTGAAAGCAATTTATAGTTAAAAAATTCGAAATTTTTCGAAATTCGGAATACCGGGCACCACCGTACATCCGTGTTACATATAACAAAACCAAAGGAGTGGATGGAATGTTAGTCATGACAGACTCGACCCGGTTGTGACACCTAAGCGATCGATAGTTAGTATTTTTTTGTGGCGAAGGGAAAGGAAGGATAAGTCAGTAATGACAGAATTGGTCCGGTTTCCCAGTAGCCATTATTCAAACTAGTGTTAGTTAGCAGAAGACAATCACAATTATAATGAACTTCTCTGCATTTTGTCATATCTTATCAGGAACTCCAATCTGCAACTATTTTTCTGCAATCTTGTAGTGTTTCTTTGAAAAAAAAACTATTAATGGGCTAATTTCTGCAAGCCTTAGGCTGTAATAAATTGAATTAGTTTTCGATTGAAATTTACAATTAAATTATAAAAATATACAAAATATAACAAATATAACAAATAAAAATATTAAAATAAAAATATAAAAAAATATAGTAAATTTAAAAATATAAAAAATATAGAAATATAAAATATAAAATATAAAAAATATATAAAATATAAAAAATAAAAAAATATAAAAATATAACAAAATATAAAATATATAAAAGAAATACAAAATATAAAAAATTAAAAAAAATATAAAAAATATTAAAATATATTAAAATATAAAAAATATAAAAAATATAAAAAATATAAAAACATAAAAACATAAAATATATATAAATATAAAAAGTATAAAAATACAATATAAAAAATTTTAAAAAACAAAAAACATAAAAAATACAAAAATTTTAAAATTAATTATACATTTTAACATTTACATCCTCCCCTCCCGCGGAAACATACCAAAGCTATTCCCATACACAAATTCAACAAATCATCCCTACTGCGTCCAGTCATAGATAAATCAGCCTGCCTCCACGTTCAGAAAAAATCTCGAATGGACCACTCTCAACAAAACAAATAATCAGCATTTTCGTAATGTAGAAAAAATATGCCTAAACTCTAAAACGTTTCCAATATCCACGACATCCAAACGACTCAAATCCAAAAACCCATCCTAATTCCAGACAAACAACGCTATATAAAAGCTTACAACCAATATAACAAAATTTTTGCGTTACCGAATTTTTGCGTTACCGAATTTAAATTCGTTACCGAATTTAATTTAAATAAAATTTAAATAAAACAATTAATCGCTCGAATTCGATCGAATTAACTGTTTTATAACAAATACACAAGCACGACTTTGAAAATCTAATTTATATTCACTTAAATAGAAATAATATTACCTAATTTAATTTAAATAAAATTTTAATAAAACAATTAAAAACCATAAAAAAAACAATTAAATGTTGTGGCAAAATATTTGTTTGTGATATTGTTGATTTGAGATTTTGTTGTTTGCGATGATAGTAGCATGCGGAAAACATATGACTAAATATTTTTTCGAAAATTTTTGTGATGCTACATTGTTTTTGCTTGCGATATTATTGTATTGCAACAAAAGAACTGCCATATATTTGTTGCGATATTTTTTTTTTGCGATAATGTGTTAGATTGCCACAGTTTTATGTTAAAATTCAATGTATTGACAACTTGTAATTCATGACTTACGCCCTTTTAATTATAGAGTCGAGATTATATAGACACAAACTCTTATATCACTTTTACAAATCACTGGAAATGCTCCTTTCCTTTTAATTATAACACTAGAATATATATTACAGTCATTCTTTGCTACCCTTAATTCTAAACATCTTATAACCGGAAATGAAACAAATTGAATAAGGAATCTAAACCAATTTATTAAAAAAGAGACGACAACCTTTTACATTATACAACTAAAACCCTATGTGCCAAATGTAGTAAAGCTTTTTGTTCCGGATAATATTATTTAGGTGTGGCTGGTATATTTGTTATGTTTTGTTAAAAGTGTGCAGGCCATTTGTTATGCGACGATGAAACAAATTTGTTTTACCTTTTTTGATTGAATTTGGCAAATGGCAACCCTTTAGCAACAAAGCGTTAACAAGGACCAACACAAAAAAAGAAGTTTAGAAAATATTTCGTGTATATATACAAACGAATTTTAATGAACATAATTTTCCAAAAATATTCTGGGAAATTCGTGTCAGAAAATATGTCTGTGTATCATCCTTTTTTTAAATATAAATACAACACAGTGTTATTACAACAAGAAGCGATAAAAGAAGAAAATCCGGTTCGAATGTAGAAAAAAAATTAGGGAATTATATTCGAATGAAGAAATGGAAATGGGATTATTATGCTATGGGCTAAAACAAAATATTTGCCTCCTTTTGTTGTTGTTGTTGTTTTTCTTATTTTTTATTTTTTTTAAATTATGGATGTAATTAGAAAATTTTATCTTGCAATTAAAAATGATTAACACTTTAATCGTTATCTATATGGTAGACTAAAGTATCGCAGAGTAAAGATGTATAGGTATTACTTTATATTTTATTAAAGGCAATAAATTATTAAGGATATTTTTTTTTTGTTTTTAAATGGGATACATTTTTGTCTTGCGTATTTTGGGTTGGAGGAAATTGGATACTTAAATTTAATATATTAAGATGCTCGGTTCTTTTATGTTTAGTTTTACATTTTTGTCTAAGTTTTTGATTAATTATGGAATATTTTGAAATTTTTAATTAAGATCGAAATGACTTACACATGATTGCAACATGGTCAGATTCAGACTTAAGAATTGTTATTTAACATTCCAAGATTTGAATAGGTGACTTTAAATTATTTCTGATAGAACCGCGGTATTTACAGAGCAGTTACAGCTATCCGGCTATTTTTGGTACATATACTTTCGTAAATAATTTTCCTTTGAAAAAATATTTCACTGTATAGGGCTACAAATTAAAAGTTACCGTTTTTTTTAAATTTAAAGGTTTACTGTGGTAAAAATGTTTACATAATGATTCATAACTATTTACTAAAGGGGTGTAGAAGCACTTATATTCTAAAACGAGAAAGAAATGAAAACAATCAAGTCAAAAAAAAGAGCTCCCACTCTTCAGGCTTAAATTTAATAAAAAAGAGAAAGTTTAAAAGATCTACAACATAAAAGCTATTTTCAATAGTGAGGGTTATCATAGAACCACTTCATAAGAACACCGGGCTAATATCTCAATGCCAAGGTTTCAACCACACGCTAAAATATAGCGAACGTGATCCTACAGATGCGTAAAATGTGATGGGAAGCACAATACAAAAGAGTGTACAAAAACTAAATACAACTGCAAATTTCGTAACTGTAAAAGGTACCATCCTTCAAACAACCATCCAATGTTGCTAATGAAAACCTTCTTAAAGGTATATGTTGCCGCATTAAAGCCATATATGCCAGCTAGCAATGCAACAACTTGGTTTTGAGGCTCTATATGTAAACACCTAGAACTCCAGGAGAAACCCCTACAAAAGGATCAACAGTAATTTCAAGAAACAATGTTAAACACCATAAAGAAATTGGTTTGGAAGAGGAAAGCATGCAAGCTAAAACCATACAAGTTGCGCTATAATAATAATAAGGATTGCAGACTTCAGTATATATCCTCTGTCTGTACCGTTAATCATCATGCTCCTTTCTTTTTAATTATAATTCTTAACATCTTAAAACTGGAAGAAAAGAGCTGTTCAAAGAAGAACTCATAAACAACTGCGAATTCTATTCGGGAAGCAACCAATTTGATTTTTGAGGACCATATGTGTTTTTTGAGTCAGGGGATATATTCTGACCAGTGACCACCCATCTATTATTAGCAGAATGATAATTAATGTAGCCAGTACATACAAGCAGCGTGAAGAAGTTCTACTATTAATCACACTGAATCACTGAACTAATTCAGGGAATGAATTAGAAAAAAGCGAAAGGCATGAAAAATCTGCCAAAGGGAACCGGTTAGCAATAAATTCTCAATTTTCTTGAAAAATAACGAAACTATCACTAAATATTTAAGTAGTCTCTCTGATCATAAGAACACTGATTATTCTCGTTAGAAAGCAACAACGGGATTAAAAAGAACCAAAATGCTTGCGCCTCTTAGTAGAAACGGCGAAGAAACATATATGGATAACAGCTACTTTATTTGCAGGTCATCTGAAAGAAAACATAAGAACTTTCAGCAAAATTGTGTATCATTACCGGTACTAAAAGAAAAGATCAAGTGTAATTTAAGTGCGTAAAGGCTCCGGGTTATTAATAAATAAATGGCCACAGTGGAAAAACCATTCCAGAAAAGTAATCCGAAAATTCAAATAAACAAAGCAGACTTTAGACTGAAATATGTCCCACATCAATGGAAAATTAAGAAGTAATTATGATCCCCAAACCATGTGAACTTTTACAACATCCTGTCATATTAATAGAAATTGAAAAACCCCACTACGAAAGAAAGAAGATCAAAGAATAATAGACACAATCGAAGGTGCACTTGAGAATAAGCAAATATGTTCCACTATCTTTTTAGATGTATTTTAAGCTTTCAGGGAAGTTAGGCATCATAAGCTTGAATACAAATTGCACAGATTTACTTATGCCATTCTACCTTATCCTTAAAATCTGGATAAATATAATGGATAGTAGAATTAAAAAACGATTGTTTAAAAAACGATTGTCGATAATTAACTCAAGGACAGTACCATATTCAAATGTAGAAATCTTAAACTTATACTGCATAAACTATTGCTATTATATCGGCAAATTCTAAAATCAGTATGGAATTATGGAATTCAAATTTGGGGTTGTACCAAGAAGACCAATCTATAAATGTGAGAATGCTAATAATTACAAGAGCACGCAACCAAATACATTCAGCCAATATCTCGGCACCGTAAAATATGAATCTTCATTTAAGAAAGATGAGCTACTAAATGATTTAAAATCAGGTGTAATACATATATACAAACATGTATACAAATACAAATATATACAAACATACATACCAATAAATAAATAAATAATTGTTATTTTTCAAAGTATTGCCCTTTCGCTAATCACAACCGTTTAACGTCTTTCTGGCAGCACAGTTCGACGTGAAAAAACAGCTAAATTTATTTATTTATTTTAAATTACCTTAAGAATGGATTTCAAGTAACACATGTGAACGAATTCTATAAGTTGACGACAACAGCAAGAAGCTACTTGTTGAGCTTTTTTCACATGAAATATAAACATAAATCCAAATGTAATTAAGATGAAGATTATAGTCATAACCTAAAATAATATATAACAAGTGTCATAATGTCGTATTTAATGAAAAAAGTTATTCTCGTATACGTATATAGAAGAAAAATTAGTTTTTGCTAAAAAATGAAAAATGATATCACGTCTTATCTTAAATTAATTCTTTTATTTTATTTAATGTTGTTTTGGAAGATGTGATTTATACATTTAGCAAAGAAAATTTATATGTATCTGCTTATCACAATCCATTTTGAAATGGGTTCTGTACACAATTGTTAATATTTTTTTATTAAAATCGTTCCATGCTTTTCATGATAATAATCATCAATTAAAATAGATCTTTTAAGATGGGAATCTACATCATATTTACCAGAAGGCGTAAAGACATTAATGAAATATGGCCTTTTGGAAAAAATTGTCAATGTCGTAGCGTGTCTCTGTTACAATTCATTATAGAATATTACATTCTTCCTCAAAATTAGTTTTCAATAAAAAGGTATTTCATACAGGGTATAGATTATCTCTAGACTATATTTTTATTATACATATCTGTGGAAAGACGATGATATGAAATAAGTTTCAGCTAAGAATGCACCAATTAAGTGGAACTTTGATAAAATTCTCTTCCAATACAAAACAAAACAAAATTTAATTATTTACGAGAATTCTAAAAAATATATCTTTACATTTTTTAATTAATTAGCTATTTGCTACTATTCTATATAAATTTTCCAATATTGATGCGTATAGGAGGAACTTTATTTAATCAAAACTCTAAATACAGAGAACTTAATTTACAGTATCAAAAATACTAATAATAAAAAGTTTTTACAAGCCATTGCTGGCACTTGCTATACCAATAATAAAATCTCATCTGTTTTGATCCAAAGCCAACATCCATTCATATTGTCCTACCCAACCAGATAAAGCCAAGTCACTATCAAAGACACCGACAGTGAACTTTATTATTAAATCGTGGCTCTTCTCTCAAAAATCTTCCGTCCGACCGTGAAGATCTAGTTTAATTTAACCAACCCAGCGTAATCACTCTAAAAACCAACCCCGAAATAGGAAGAAATTTAGGTGGAATTTGAACCACCCCGAATTAGGAGGAAATTTGCAAGTATATGATATTGACAATACACCAGTAAATTAGCAAACAAAAATTCTGAACGTTATACTTGCTTGTTAACGTTAACTCTTGCATGTTCTAACCAATTATAAATTAAACTGTCCAAGTCAGACTAACTAGATTAGCTAACCACTTTAGAACGCTGTTTAGAAAGGTTCACCTAACTTTCACACCTTAACTTAAAAAAATAAAGCTTTCCCCTTGAATTAGTTTGGGAATTAGTTAGAGAAAATAAAAGGATTTAAAAATGTAGCAGAGAATACATATTACCGACAAAAGTCAAAACTATTCTTTGCAATTTATTTGATAATAATACAGCTTGATAATAATTCATCAAGGAAAGTACATCGTTCCGAGCAAAAAGGTACTGATTATACCACTCATTAAATAAAATGAAACCGTATACAAACTAAAAGAAGCGACCTAAATCGATTTACGCAAAAGAATATTTTGCAGATAGGTAAACTAATAAGCGAACGATAAAAACTAATAAGATTGATTTTACTAAATTTACAGTAATTTTGAAACTATTTGGAAGATTGCTGTTCAAAAGACTCAATACTATACCAATAACAGAGGAAATAACTTTGATTTCACCTCACCAATTCGGTGATGTTCTTTATCATGTTCTGAGTATCTTATATTATTTACCGTTTTCAAAAGAAAGACAATTGGTTTTTACTGCAAAACTTTGAGGTATTACCAAAACCGTCTATAGTAAAAGCTAAACTCATCGCATAGCACACGCGGATATAAAAATAAAATATATAAAATTCATAATTGGTTTAGTAGTAGACTACTCAAAACCAATATAAAACAAAATTGAATTTTTTCGTTACTATGACAATTTCAATAAATAACGTACACTAATATAAATCTAAATTTTCTTTATATTTTTAATATCTCACAAATACTTCACAAAATAGTGTATTTGTTTATACAAGGTTTTGGTGTTACACAAAAAACTGAAACTGTTTTGTGAGAGCTAAATAAAAGACAAAACACGCGTATAATACACGATCGTTCAATAAGTCCCGAGGTTAACCCAGAGATGGAGCCTTAAATGCAAAATCTTAATAATTTTTAGAACGTATATAGTCACCTTTAAACGATATAAAAAAGGTGATCATGTAAAAACGCCGTTCAAAGTCAACAATGGTTTAAAATTATTATTCTGTTCAATCGAAACCAATTATTTGTTGATGGTATGCTGATTTCAAATGTAATCGTATAGACACAAATGATATTCAAAATTCTAGTGGTCCAAATGAAGCATCAGTGACTCAAAAAAACATTAAGCAATTCTTTAAAATCAGAAGGTATCAATTAGTAGTGTGTTCAATATTTTGCATATAAGTTTAGGCATGAAAAAGCTTTTTTCCATTATTAGCAACGCATCGATCACTGTATACTGATCCATCGTTCAATCTACGAATTCTTTAAGAACCTTTAGAGTGACCAGTAGCGCGTTGGTTCTCGCGACTGCAAACTTACAATTTTAAAAGATTCAACATCGTAAGGCAAATGCACATGGGAATGCCGATGCCTTATTTAGTCGACCGTGCCGAGTAGATTGCAAGCATTGCACCTGAGTGGAAGACAAAAAAAACGTCACGAACGTTAGACTCATAAAAATTCTACCACCGAAAGAATGTACTCCTGAGAAAATGGATCACTGCGACAATAGGGAGGATTCCATTAGAAAGGATTGATCAGGATGTTTGATAGTTGAAATACATATGTGATGGCCAGTAATGGATTAATTCAGCAAGTGACCGGAGGTATATGTAATATTAAATAATGAGAAAACAACTATCACTAATGTTGTGGTGAACAATTGAATCAGTCGATATGGGGTATCGGTGGAGTTTCATTCGAATCATGGACAGAAGTTCAATTGTATTTCAGGAGACGTGTCTATTGCTGCGAATAAACTCCTAACAAAACCTATGCATTCGCTATCAAACGGCATTGTGTAGCGATTTAATGCCAATTTGAGGGAGTGCATCACGAAAACGAGTCCCGAAATAATTTGTCTAGTAAGCTGAAATTAAGAAAAACAAAAAACACAACCATTGTCAGTTAGTACGAGTTTAAAAACCCTATATATTTATACTAAATATTTGTATACATTGCACACATTACTGTGGTATCTTATTTATATAAATAAACCGACAGAAAATCTAATTCAACCACACAAAATATAGATGTATATCATATTTTATGGTAACCTAATTTTTCTTCATGTTTCCATTTAATTAAAAAAATAAAAAAATCTTAAATAAATAAAGTAGATTAATATTTTGTTATTAAAATATAAATTCTACGATGAAAAAATATCAAATTAAATTTTAAAAAATGAAACAAAATAATTTAATTAGTAGAGAATATAAATTTATATTTATATTTTGAGGTTATGTAAATTATGTCTATATACCTATTGTGTACATATTTACTGGAAAAATATGGAAATTTTGATGCCTGGTGAAAAATTTTGTAACAGAGGTTCATTAGATTTAGTATCAAATTCATTAATAATTGACTTGATTAGCTAGAACAATTTAATTATATAGGGTTGATATTGTTAAGTGTGATTATATTTTTTATTGCATGAACCGTCTGCCTTAATTTTAGTCTTATGGCGTGTGCCTCTAAAGATTTTCTAAACTAAGCTATTTAATAAATATTGTCATGCAATAGATTTTCTTCTAATTATAATGACGTATTTTGTCTGTTTAACGGTTATTTTATTTAATTTTCGTGCTAAATAATTGTTTTAGAATTGTATGTGGATTGTAGCTCTCGGATGACATGGCCTATGAACAGATGACAATTACTTTTATTAGAATTATTAAACCAAATTCAGTACAGAAAAGTATAACTGGAACACTGTATTTGAACATGGATTTTCCCACTTTAAAATATTATAGAATGTCATAATAAATGTTTAACTAACTTATTTTTAAAATAACACTAACAATTCGTTTAATTTTGCTAGGTGATATTTTGATAGAATAATATTTGGTTAAGGAAAGTTCTGGTCAAAGAATAAATAGTTCATCATTTTATTACTTAATCAAACAGGATCATCTATGGTTTGCATTAGAATACAATGTCAATTTTTATTCGGTGATTGAAGCAATTTAAATAAATATATAATAAAAATTTATAAGTATATATAATATATATATATATATATATATATATATATATATATATATATATATATATATATATATATATATATATATATATTCATGCAGTAAAACTTGTATAAGAAACTTTTATAGAATCACTACCTGCGCCACAATAATTTGCTCGAGTTAAAGAAAATTCGAGAAATGGATATTCCCAATAAATCATGCCAAATTTAGTTAAATTCTGATTCCAGTTTAAGTTCTATAGAAACGAACATACTTTTATTGCTTCTCGTAAAACAAAATTCGTCCGTAGATTTAATATGGCTGTTAGACACGATTTATTCATAGGTATTTCTGTAATTCCTTTTTTGTTATATGCATTTTCAGTAGGATATGTTATCATTTTTTTCTGCAAAAGCATTTTTTTGTAACACAAATATTTTCGTCTAAATGAAAATCTCAGATGAGTTATTTGTTGCTTAAAAATTTGTTGTTCAGACTCTTAAACTTCCTCACCCTACTTGGATTTTTCAATACATCCACCTATGTGACAACAGGTTTTGGTAACAAACGAATCTTAATTTATATCGATCGTTTTACTCAATAGTATTGTGATGTCCTATCAATAGTATTATCATAAGTTAAAGTTATGACATTAAAAAGAACTGCTTTTGTTGTAGTTTGATTCAAAAAAGTTAGCAAATATTATGAAATCAAACAATTGTATATTTCCAGTAAATCTAAAAAAAAATATTAAATCTATGGGAGAGCTTTTGAAAGTTTCCCTACATCACCGATTTTCTGTTATCTATTAGTTATATATAAATGTATATTTAAACGAAAAGTAAAATATAATATTAAAATAGGATTTTCATCTTTACATGCACAAAGTTTAATTTTTAATCTCCTTATATTTATTTTAATCCGATTATAGACAAATTTTCATGGCTACACAAACACTTTTTCTTTGCTTTGTATGGCGCTCAATGCCATCTATTACATTTTGTATAAAACATGTAAGTAGCTTATAGAACAGTACTTCTCTAATAAACGTCAGCTCGTTCAAGGTCGTTTCGTATTGTGCCACCGATAAATCAGAACCACTTCTTGTCGATTTAAGCGAATTTTCTCTCGATTTACATTTGGACGCATGTGACAACCGATAGTTTTGATAATAGAAATTAAAAAAAAAATCGGAGAAAACAACATGCAGCTTTTAATATCTTTAATAACATGCATTAACGATAAGGTTTAGATACTTTTTTTAATGAAGTTGAGCTGCGATTCTGGGAAGTAAGTACTTGGGGGTTAGAGGAACTTGCAACAGAAGATCGAAAACTAAACTCAAATCGATCGAAATAATGTGCATCATTTAACATTAGCCAGTCTTAAAATTCAGAAGTACTTTAAAATAATATTAGGTTTCGCCCAAAGACTCATAGAATAAAACATTGTTTAAGATTGACTTCCTAAATACAGTAAAACCTCCGTCTGTATGGTGACTCAAGGATGAATATTTATGAAATTTTAGAAACCATTTAAAAGTTATGTAAATTTGTTATTGGTCACTTTTGTTACATATATCAGGTAAAGTGGTCGATCGATGATCGTTGAAGAGATTGGACGTGTTTTTTCCGATAGTGTCTTTCGGGCGTGTTTTTTCTGGCCGAGTCTACTCCTCCTATTTTAATTATACCTCGTTTTGTGGTTATTTTGTGTGCGTTTGAGTCGATATTTGTGTTTGGAGACGTCTTCGAATTGATTCTTGAATGTCAGTTTCGCCCATATCGTCGAATGCACATCTCCACCTGATTTGTAAATGACGGTGTGGTGATTTCTTCTAGAGCTACGTCAGGACATTGTTTTTTCGTTGGTTCATTGGCTGTGTGCGATAAAGTTTTAACACGGGTTAGGGTCGTGAAGTTCCCCCCAGTTGAGGCACTATCATATCTGGATTCGGCAATGTTTTATCTGGGGTTGCGACTAATGTAATAGGATTGGGATGTGGCTGTAGTGCCTACAGTGGTTGAAGGAGGGCTGTGGTGTTGGGCGGCAGGAGGATTGTTTTGACGTTCTTTAATTAATAAGATTTAAGCTTTCATAGATTAGTGGCGGGTTTTTTGAGGTTGACTGACATTGTTGTTTGGCTGAACTGATTGTAATTTTTATCAGATTTGTATGTGTGCGTATGTGTTTTTAGGATAATTGTAGAAAGTGTTAGTTAGTCGATTTAAGAAGTTATTTTAGGTTGGTTTTTGGCAAATTCTTGGCAAATTTTTGGCAATAGTGGGATAGATTAAATATTTTCTAATTTTTAGGTTAAAACAAGTTCAATTTGTTACAACTTAGGGCTTGGAGAAAATGGTCTATAAATGAATTATTTTTTTTTTTCCAGAGAAATAGCAGACTACAGATATTTAATTATTAATTATTATTAGCATGGGTGTATGGCGGTGCTTGGCATTTCGAGAGATTCTGGTTAACCGTTGGCCGCAATATTAGTGTTACCTTTTGGTATTGAGGTATGGTTTCATCATACCTCATTACATGTGTGTTGTACCTGTAATCATTTGAAAATAGGAACGTTACTAAATTAAATTAAGTTATTGTATTTTTGTATTATTATATTATTATTTTGTTACATTATAATATTATTATGTTATTATATTTATTTTGACGTATTCTTATACATTATTATGTTATTATGGGATAAATTAATAAATTTGTATTTTAAGGGGAAAACTAATCCAGTTTATTACAGCTTGCAAAAATTATATTATGATATTATTTGTTTATTATATTACAAATTAATTAATTTATAATTTCAGATTAAAACTAATTAAATTTATTACAGCCTACGGCTAAGAGCAATTGTTTCATTAATAGATTTTGTTTTTAGGAAACATTTCCTGATACACCTGAATATTCAGGTTCAGGGCCCCCATGGGGCACACTCGAGTTGATGATAAGAAATGACAGAATGCAGAACAGCTTGTTAAAATTGTGATGGTCTTGTGCTAGTTAAATAATGGCTACCGGAAAACCGGATCAAATCTGTACACTAACATGCCTTTCCTTTCCTTACACCACAAAAAAAAACACTAACTATCGATCGCTTAAGTGTCTGCAACCGGGCCGAGTCTGTCATAACTAACATCCCATCCATTCCCTCGGTTTTGTTATAGGTAACACGGGTGTTCGGTGGTGCCCGCCATTTCAGAAGTTACTGGTTAGTCCTTGGCCGTACACTCTAATCAATCAATCAATATATCAGGTTTAGTAACAAATATTTTATTATTTTAATGCATTCTTTTAGTTTTTTTTGGGCCAGTTTACCAAAATTATGCAACTAAAACATTCATAAGGTAGAGTAATTTTCTCATAATACTCGTATATCCTTATAACGCTATTGAAATAATATTTTTGATTATGTTGCCATCTTAAAAAAATTTCTTTAATATTTTCATGACCTCATATTATATTATCATATTTTATTATGTGTTCCGTAAAAACGAATCAAGAGAGATTTGTTTAATGCTTAAATCAGTCTATATTATATTCTTTGTATACAAATATGATATATGCTTTTATTTTTCAAAATATGCTTTAAAATTAATGTTTTTCCGGTTTATGGCGAATTGGTGGTACGAAGAAAAATATGATATGAAAAATTGAAAAATTTCTAAATTTTCTTTTAAAATTTTTTGTTATTTTATAGATAATCAATTTTTATACAGACATTAATAATTCAGTAAAATGTACATTAAATTATGTATTAAATTGTACAAAATGTAATTTATTATTGACACGTATCTCCCATTGGAATTGATAATATCATTAAAAGCTGTTTAAATTAGATCAGCTTCAGGTTTTACGGGTATACTAAACCGATATTATTGAATATATATTATATAGAAATAACTATCCTTGTATTTTTAAACTGTTGTTACTGCAAAACACTGAATTTTATGGAAATGTTCGTTAAATATTTAAAAATAAAATTATTTAAACTAACGTTTATTACGCGATATTTATATTTTCTTTTTTCTCAAAAACAGATGGTTTCCTGATTTTACAATCGTCGTTGGCATAGTAGTTGAGAAACGGAGATGGTGCACTAATGTACTGTAATTTGTATAAATACAAATTAACTAAATAAAATTTTAAAAATTAAAGTGTGCTGTGAAAATTGAAACAATTGTGTTGTAGAAAAATAAAATGCCGTTTAAATATAAATCAGCCGTGAATTATTACAGATGTTTCTTGTTTTTAGTTCACGATAGTTGTTTTAACTTAATAGAATTCTACAATTTTATTGTGTTTATCTTTGTCTTTATTAAATTGATCTTTTTGTTGTTGTGCTAGTTCAATCTCCCTAACATGTGTCCGTATAGAATAAGAACAAAAAATTAATAGAAAACTCCATCCTTATTAGGGTTGCCAGACCTACCGCTTTTAGCGGTAGACTTCCGCTTTTTGACCATTTCTTTTTCAATATACCGCTTTTTAGTGATTCACGAAGCGGTAGACAAATCTACCGCTTTTTATCTAAAATATGTTATGTCTACTAAATTTTTAACTTCATAATTAAACACATAATTTTATTCCTCTGTAGATAAATACAATTCATTAGTTTTTCGTGTCGGTTTAATTCGTTTATTTTTTTACTAACGACAAATGGCTTATTGGGTTAGTTTGGTAATGTTGCGAGGTGGGCACCGGTTATTATTTGACAGTTTTGTTTGTCAATTCAAACATTTAAGTGCGGGTATTGTAAAGTTTAGTGATTCAAACAATAGGATAAAATTTAAAAAAGGAATAAAGTGTTTTAATTTTTTTTATATGAGTGGTATTGTTTATTTATAGAATAATTTTAACTCATTTCAAATTAATTGAAGGTTTGATTAAAATTGAGATTGATTTCTTTCGCAAATTGTATTGCACTGCGGTTATAAATTATTTAAAATAATTTTTAAAGTTAAGCTTTTAAAATATATACGTTTACTTCTCAAAGAGATGTCATTTTCTGCAATTTCATCACCGACGGATTTGGAAATAACACAGAGAAGGCAGAGGAGGAAAAACGAAAAAGTTCCACTAAAGAGTTATCGAAGTCGAACAAAAAAAGAAAGACAGCAATCATTTTAAAGAGCAATGGAAACATGAATACAGTTGGATAGCGCCAGGAAGAAATACCTCTTCAGCTAAGTGTGTTGTCTGTCATGTAGAATTTTCAATAGCTAGTGGTGGTATTTATGATGTTAAAACACATATGCAAGTTAAAAAACATCAACAAAATATTAAAGATTCAGCGAGTAAATTAAGTAACAACACATTTTTCGCGATCTCGTCGAGTTCAAATTCTTTGACAAGTATGAATCATAAAATAGCTGCAGCTGAAGCCACTTTCGTCTACCACACTGTAAAGCATGGACACAAGTTCAACTCAGCAAGCTGTACTAGCGGTATATTACCACTACTATTTTTTGTCTCCAAAGGTGCCGTGGACTTTAATTGTGGTCACACAAAATGTTCAAAAATTGTAAAAATGTGCTGGCGAAAAATTCTCGTAGTGTAATTATTAACGATTTAAAGGATAACCATCCCTTTTCAATTGCAACGGACGCTTCGATTAAAGGTAACATTAAAATGTTTCCGTTGGTAAATCGATATTTTTCAAAAGAAAATGGGTTGCAAACCAAATTGTTAAATTTTTTTAATAGCCAGTCTAAACCATCTAAGGATATCTCTTCATGTTTAATAAGTAATCTAAATGAAGCAGGTCTATAACCAAGAAATATAATAAGCTTTTGCGCTGATAATGCGAGTGTCAATTTTAGAATACATCAAAGTGTTTCAGTTGAATTGAAAAAAATTAATAAAGGTTTAATTGATATGGGTTGCCTATGCCATAAGCTCGCTAACTCCATTAAAAAAGTAAATTATTTACCCACGAACTAGCCAAAGCGTATCTAGGATTAGTTTTTAATGTAGGAACACTAATCCAAAATGTAATTATAAAATTAGAAGCTGATGATCTTATGATTGTTGATCTGTTTAGCTTTATTAATAATTTAAGAACTTTTTCAAGTTTATCAATGAAATTATAACCTACATTGAACAAAGGTTTATTTTCGAAAATAATATGTATAGCATATTACACATTTTTAAATTAAATGAAATGCCTAACTTTGACGATTTTTTAAAAGTTTTAAGTTTATTTCCTATTAAAAAAATTGACTGCGCTGTTTGAAGAATTTGACATTCCTAAATCAACTTTTGTCGATCTAAATAAATTAAGCGTAGAAGAAAAGTGGAAGCAATTTTTAAAATCCTTTCATGTTGCTAATATGGAAAAATATTAAATTTTATTTTCGCGCTGCCACATTCAAACGCTATGAGCAAAAGAATATTTAGCCTAATGTTTCAAATGTAGAAGGGGAACTTTTAGTTAAATTTAATTTTAAAGAAACTTGTAGAGAGTTTTATAAAAATATTAAAGTTATTAAAACCCGAGAATTTAGACTTGCGTAAGCAAATTAAAAGTAATGATAAATATAATAATTAGAATTTAAGGATTATAGTATTTTTCTTGTGATATAATATTTTAAATGAATTTATATAATATATCCTAAGCTGATAAATGACTGTGATACTTTTACATTTTCGTTCTTAGTTTCGTTTTAATTTAAATTTTTTTATTAATTTTTGTTGAATTATTTTGATATTGTTTTTAATAAAAATAAATACCTATATACATATATTTAAACTATTACAATATTTATTAACACAAAACCAATTTCTACCAATACCTCCCTCTCTTACCCTTTTTCAAATCGTATGTTGTTGTAATTTTTTAGATCGGGTTTCAATCTACCGCTTTCTTATTAAAAATGTCTGGCAACCACCCTAATCCTTTTCATATTTCATTGCAAAATAAAACAAAATGATAAAAAGGGCGCCTATAGGTCAGAATTCCACAATGAAACAGTTACTTACTATCAGTATTTTTAAAATGGGATAAAAATATAAATTTATTGGTTATGAGACACCTAACTTTGTCAGTAAAATTTTATATACATAAACATGGGTCTGGTGTTACTTTTTTGTTATAACCTTTATAGAAAATTACACCTGTGTTAGTTTACTGCCATAATTATTACTGAGTGGAGTATTTTTTATATCAGTAAACTAACACATCAACATTTAATTTGTATACGAATGTAAAATATTTATACGCACACTAAAGTAATTTAATTGTGCGCCATTTTTATGGTCAAAATTATTTAATTTGTTTTTAGACTACACAAATTTGTACATAATATTTTGTAAAGTTTACATTTATTCATTTTTTTAAAAAATAAAAAAAAATGATTTAAGGCAAAAGTACGTATGCGGATATAAAATATAAACAATATTCGCATAGTAACCAATAAAAGCAACACATATAAACCATGTGACTAGCGTCACCAATCAAATTACTCGTATGCGGACAAAAATCTCCATATTCCATTAAAAACAAATTTAAAAAATGTTTATCTCCGTTTTTACTTTGTTTTTATTTTGCTACGCATCATTATATCCGCAAACGGGTGATTTGATTGGTGAAGCTAGTCACATGGTTTATATGTGTTGCTTTTATTGGTTACTATGCGGATATTTTTTATATTTTATACCCGCATACGTACTTTCGCCTTTAGTAACTCGCGGAATTATGTTTATTGTCAATTTTCGATATTAAATATTAATACATAAATGTAATTTTGAAAATAAATATTTATTAAACAATTATTTAATTAATATTTTTATATGTATTACGTTACTTCAACTTTATGCACTAAATAATTCCTTTGAAAAAATAAATTAATTTAATTTCGTACAAAATAATATTATATACTCGTAAATAGATCATGTAAGGGTAAATTAGAAAAAAATGTCTTGACAAAAAAAAAGTTAACTCAATGAAATCAACAAAATGAAATTGGAAGATGAACTCCTCGTAACAATGAAAAATTTATGAAATTTCTGTCAAAATGTAACCATAAAATATAGCTATAAAAAAAAATATAAAATTATTGTTGGTCTTTGTCACCGTATATAAATTTATTCGTTGTCTCTTTTTTTATTTTTTCAGTATATTTTTATTGTCAGTAAATGTTTCATTTTGGAATTCTCGCTTAAATATGCTAGCATCCTTCACAATTAGAACGTTGATTGCATCCTCCACATGCATCCTTGCATCCTTGCGAACGGAGAAAACTGAGTTTAAGAACTTTTACAGAATTACGTGAATGAAAAGACATATTAGTACAAAAATCGATTTATATTATTCCATGTCGAGTTCAAACTTCAAACCGGCTTGAGTTGGAGTTAGTGTTTATGTAAACACGGGCTTATAGGGTTTAGCTTCGTTAAGTTTTTTTAGGAGCTCCTCGAAATTGGTGGTAGAATTCAAATATAAAATGGTGACATAATTGTAATTGAAGGTTTAGTAAGAGTTAATAAAGATTAAACTTTTATTAACATTGAAAGTAAGTGGAAAAACCTAAGAGGCGCTGGTACTTGTATCTACTTAATATTAAATTAAAAATTATGTAGAAAGATTTAGAACAAGACTAAATTGTCAAGTTCTTATGACCAATTTGATAACCGTAGAAGTGTTGGCTGAGTCAGAAATGGGCAAAACTCATGTTGCCACGAATAAAACTGAACAAAAAATCAAATATACTACCTTTTCAATTTGATAGAAGACAATTTCATATGTTTTCAATTAAAAATAAAAATATCAAGCACAAACAATTGAATGTGTGGGCATATACCTTCGTCAACCAGTATTCAGTCACGGGCAGTTTCATGTAGTTTTCTCTAAACACCCAGTTTTCAAGACGTAGTGTCACCATAATTGATGGATTGCATCAATATAAACTTTTTCCCAGGTCAAAGAAGACCTTCGCCTAAACTGTGATTTTCAAAGAAATATTTCTCTTTGGTAATTGTATTAGGGCCAGTGGAACATTTAGAGAGAGAGCTCCTTGCATCCAGTCCTTGGGACTTGGAGTCTAGCACTTGTGTTTTTTAGAACCAAGCTGTATTCTTTTTTATATTACTAACTAGTCCAGATCACTAGCCTATAAATCACAAAATTCATAAAGCCTATATATAAAGATACTCCCAAATATTAAATACCTTGATTACTAAAGTGCTTACATTTAAATTGCCTTTCAATACATAAAACACATATAAAGGATTACCTTCTTAAATTACCTCAATATTAAATTGAATTTTCAACAAAAATAAAAACATTTTCATTTTCCCCCATTTACGATACTCGAAAAACAGGAAAACATAATAAATAGGTGATTGGATTTATATTTAATAGCCCAATTTTTGTGTGGTTAATTTTTTATGTTTCACCAGCGAGCATACATATAACAAAATTTCAACAATACACAATCGTTATGGATATACACAAACATACATAAAAAAAATGATAGCATCAAGACCAACAACCCGAATAAGGATAGTTAAATGGAAAATCAATTGGAAAATATTTTAGCTTTAAAATTATTTTTGGCTGATCAGGTAGGGTATGGCGCTTTAGATACACAATAAATACACAATAAGATTTAGATACACAATAAATCTTAATTGCGAAAGGATCTCGAATTTTAACGGAATTTTATTTAATGGGCATTAAATTGGTGAGTGATGTTTCTTTACATTTAGTGCGTTTGTACACTAATCGGCGATTCGAATTTAATAAGAATCAAATTTAGTGCCATGTCAAAATATGTATCAGATTCGGAGGACCGTTGCCAATCTTTTGCATTATAAATGGAACACACATTCTGCGATTGAGAAAAAATCGGTTTAATTGTTCAAACAACAGTCAATTGACGGATTTTAGTATTTAGGCAAAGCTCCTTTATGCGCGAAAATGAGTAGATGATTTTCTCAAGTATAGCAAGCCCAATGAATGGTCTTGCTAACTAATTTCATTTTTGGTGGATGAATAACTCCCGCATTATAGGGAGTGTATTATGTGTGGATTTTTGTTAAGTATAATGATATTCAGAGTCTTGAGTTTCAATCATAACAAAATACGTATTAGAGTAATACCAAAACTGTTATCGCACCTATAGTTTTCAGTTATAAAGTCAAATGTGGTAAAACTTTTAACATTTTGTTGTAAACTTAATCTCGATAAATAAAACCACCAATCAAATAAACATTTTTATAATTTTATGATTTTTCCAATATCCACTATAAAATTATGTTCGTTGGTTTTCCAGTGAAAAGCGAATTAATTTTCAATTAGTGGATTTATTTTCAAAAATTTAGGAATAACGAAACATTTTATTGATGTGGGATTTGTGGTGTATGTGGTGTGAAATATGATAGAAATTTTCTTTTTTTTTTATAAAAATGTAATATTATAAAATTTTCGGCTGTTATGTTGTTATTAACAGTCAAATAGATTTTATCAGTTTATGTGGTAGATTATGTCTGTTTTATAGGTGGCATTTTAAATAATGTCTGGCTTTCCGACACTTCGTGTGATCCTGGGATCACACGAGCCAGATTCTTATTATAAATACTAACTTTTATTTGTTTCTGTTAGTCAAAAATTACAACTGTTCCTCTATGCACCTTGCGCCATGCTCTTGGTTTTATATTAAAACAATTTTAATAGTTTAATAGTGTTATTCGTTCAAACTTTTTGTGACATTTACAAATCATAACATGATTCATGCTCTTTGGGCTTGACCTTTCCTTTAATCCCTTTAACAATATTCTTTTGTTTAACAATATTCAGTATTCTTTTTTTTTTGTAACTGTATATGGTTCTCAAAATATTCGGAATAGTATTCATTTTTTCGGGCTCAATTTTAATCTAGCGATTTGTTTTTGTTTCCAACATTCTGTCAAATTGTTTAAATGATTTTTGCAGTGTTTTTTATGAAGCGATTTTTGAAGTGATTTTAGCATGTGCTCTATTAATATTTTGTGTGTCGGTTGGGTGGAACAATTAAAGTTGAAAGGCCATATCCCTTTATCAATGATCTCTTTATTGATTTCATTGCTATCCGACGTCTTAAATATATAAATGTACCCTTGCTGAAACTGCTGTGCAATATTCCACTGTACAACGATAAGATCTTAAATTATGATAATCCCCAACTTATTTGGTTTTTGCTGTTGACATTTTTCTCACAACCTAGGTGACCAAGACTATTCTTTGCTATTGTTTTTATTGTTTGATTATTTTTATTCTTACAATTTATTTGTCGTTTGTTTATGGATAACTTCCAACTACAATCTGAAGCTTAAAATTCATAGGGTGGCAGCATGTCTGACTTAACTTATGTGAATATTATATCGTAATGCACTCTTTTTCATCAATATAGGTTGTAATGAGTAAGCTGTTACCATCTGCACAATCAAAAATCCATCAAATAAAGATGGAGGTTTTGAGGTAATCGGTTGTGGTAGCTAGTTTCAATGCCTGACTCTTCGAATAATTCTTTCTCGAGATGTAGTACCCCTATTTAGAATTATTAGTGCGTTTGCTATACCTTTGCTGCTAGTTTGTGTTCTCCGTATTTTACCTCCAGTTTAATGCTTTTCACTTTGGACTCTATGGTTTCCAAACTTTGTCATTAAAATTCGTATATAATTTTAAAATAAAATGCTCATCCATTTTCTGTAATATTATTTGGTCAATGGTCTCAGGTCATACATTTCAAGAAATTACATTTTTTCACTCATCTATATCTCCAAACTGCACTAATCGTAGCAAACGATAACTCTACAAAAGGTAGCAGACAATAATTTTCGTTTTGTACTAACCGCCGCTTTCTTGTGACTATTAGTCTTAAAGGTTAAACAATCCAAACAAGAGTTTTAGCCCTAAATATTTACACCGACATAGCTAAACGAAAGGATGGTTCAATGATTATGCACTATTTTCGGTAATCAAACTGGATGCTGTTGCTAAATCTCGCCATGCACGGAATTCAGATTTGATGAACTGTTCGATTGAAAAATGTTAACTGAACTAAAAGATGAAAAAAATGAGTTTGACCAAGGTTTCGTGGTGTTACCTAGAGACGTCGTTGAATAATTGATTGTCAACTACCTCCTACGGATGTCATGTTTAACTTTTTGGATTTATTATATCAACAGTTGCATGAAATGTGCTAATATTGGTGGACATTGATCATTCACAAGAGGTTTCCTTATCTACCTATGTTTTTGCCAATGTCTCTTTTGACTGCTCATTCAGTTTATTTCACAAATACGTTAAAGGTTTGCAGTGGTTTTTCCTTTACAAACTTGTCATTACAAATTCATTACAGCCTTCCTTTTTTTGTATCTGTTATGTAGTTTGTTCCACAAAACCTTAAAAGTCAAGAGGGTCATTGGCTATAAACACCTGAGAAAGGTTCAACTATAAAAAGAGACAATTTGTAATCTTGGTTCGTCACTGTCAAATGGTCAATTCTTGTCTCAAATGGTCAGCCTAAACCTGTTGGCGCGGTCGTATCTCACAAACAATTATGGCTTAAGATTTTTTATTCAAATTCGTTAAACTTAGAGATTTATTCCGAAATAGTCAATAATTATGGGTTTCGACGACAGAAAATTCCGTATGATCCGGGAAGGTGAAGAAAATCACATTTTGAAGTTCACCGTCTTTTTCATGAGGTTGCGGTTTGTCTAAAATCAAATTTGTGGCAGGATGTGAAGACCCTCCGATTGATGACTAACATGCTATAGTTTTTGCAATTGTTAGACATTGGTAATGAAGAAAATCGAAGTTGACATGTATCGACGGGATTCTCATTACATTAACCACTGATTTTTGCCAGTTGACCAAATCGAAGGGCTTATTCAACGTGTTTTTTCGAACATACTGCAAATTATCAAAAAAAAAACATAATTGGCTGTGCGAACGAGCCATATTGGCGGCGAAAAACAAAAATGTCAATTATCTCAACGCGACCATTTAAAAGTGTATACCAACTAAAAAATAAATTTTATTATTTATTACTAAAAAAATTACTAAAAAACATAAACAATAGTTCCGTCATGTTTTTCCGGAGAAATATTACTAAAATTTTCTGCAGAATTTTTCTATATGGAAGCGAATTCAAATCGGTTGAAACAGTTATCAACCAGGAGTAAAGTAAAGATAATGCATTGAAAGTACAAGTATGTTATGGATTAGTACTTAAAGTTAACATAGTTCTATCCTATTTTAAATTCAATATCTTCTAGTTACATTGTTTAAAATTTAGAAATAAGCTCGCACGTTCTAATTAGGTGTTATTTAAAGGATTTAGTCTAGATATAGGTGGTTGTTGTTGCGGTTATACTATTTTGTGTTTTTATAACAAAATTTCATGTACGTTTGTATAATCTTTTAATTGAATTACGAGTATGTATATGCGAATACAAACACCATCAACGTTAAACCGAATGAAAAAGGATTTTGTTTTTTTTATTTCCATATGTAAAAGTAAATAAAAAAGGTATGTCATAAAACAATAGGATTACATATAAAAAAGGATCAAGCCGTTTTATTTTTTCATTATGATTTTTGTGAGGTATGTTCAAAACATATGCTTATAAATAGAATGTTTTGACTTTCAAATTAAGCTTAGGAATTATTCCTTGTCATTCAACAATAGCTGGTTTAGCAGGATCACATTTATAAATGTTTCCCTTAATTGTTTTTATGAGTGATATCGTTCGAAAATAATCATTTTAAAATAAAACATAAATCGAATTTTTCAAAATCAATAGTCGAACACAATGGAATATGTCTGAAATGAATTTAAATTAGACATCGATAAATTCTCTTAATACCATTTTCGATTTGTAAACAGTTTTAAAAAATCAACAAACAAATTGTGTGTGACATAATTTGGTGATTTATTTCTATAGACGCAGCTTTGCTTAAATTGTTTTAACGCATATAACGTAAAAGCTTAAATTGTACTATTAATATTATTCCCCGAATTACGTGTGTCGAATAATAATTTTTATTGTTGAACTCGGTGAGATGAAGACTGACGTTTTAAAATTGTTTATCGCCTTATATAAAATTATGTAGATTACATTTTAGGCAAAACCATGTTTGATTAATAAAATTTTGTTACGATTAAATATTAAAATATGCAAAACATGTAACTAAGGGAGTCTTTTTCGGTTAGGAACATAGTGTGGCAACATGTTACAAATAATACAACATAATAACCACATGACCAACCAATTAAGTTTCTCCGCTTTCGAACATTAGTTAGCTCTTATTTATATAGAGCGTCATAGAGTCGTATTTCTGTCGCTTCCATTCTTGATAACTCTGTTCTTTTATTTGTGAACCTGCTATTTAGTTTGTCATATTAGTTTTGTGATTATCTATAGTAATTGTTTTGTCAGTTTAACAGTTAGTTTCTTCTTAAAGTAAGAAAATTATCTTTTCATTCCAGCTGTTCCAGGCCTTTGATTTCAGCTACTCAAAAAAAAATTTCAAAGACTCATTTCCTGTTTAGCGCCTTGGTTCATTGGTGATCCAGTAGGTTCTGCAGCTCCTCGTTGTCATTCTGCTGCAGTCGAAGTCCAAGACACCTTACAAATTTTGTATTTTATCATAGTAGAGGTTATTATTTCTAATGTACCATGGGGGTGGTTATTTCGAAGTTTCTTACAATAAACGAATGCATTTTTCTGTATTTTAAATTCAGTCCTTGCCATTTATTTTTAATATTCGTTTCCAACCTGAGAATAGTCTCTACCGTCATACCGATAAACTTAGCGTTATATGGAATTTGTTGCGAATTCAGTCTAATCTAACTATATTTTATTTTCCTATTTGTACAGTTTATATGTGTTGATTTCGATTTATTTAGTGTTAGTGTACGTTTCCACCAAAAAGTTGGTTGTTTTTTTTACATCGCACCTCACACGGATAGCATACTTTTTCAAAAAAATTGCGTCTCAACACAAAATTTATTACCTCCACAAGCAAACAAAAAACCACGGATTTGTAGAATAAACAACCAATTTTTACTAATGAAGAGAACTTTTGCTGTTGTTTTTTTTTACATTGGTGCTAAAATATAAAATTTCCTTTAGGAAATTTTATGGACAACCCTTCATTTATTTGAAAAATGTCACTATCATGTATTTTTGTTGTAATTTAAATTTAAATAAAATTTATTTATTTTTTTAAAACACTAAAAGCCATTAATTTTTTATTAAACTTCCAACATTTTGGATTTGCAATCATTTACAATAAATTTTTATGAAAAAATCAACGTTAAAATTCAAATATTTAAATTTATGATTCTAATTAAAATCAACACAAATGTATTACAAGCCTGATTGTTGCATCGAGTACGCAGACACTTCTTAGTTTGTCCATCTATACTTGAAAGTGTTTGTGAGAAAACAGAATAAAAATACTTTCATTTCACTAATACCTTGTAGATAAAATATAAAATCAACCAATGAAATTCTTTGGAATATTGTACGGTATAATTTTTTTATTTTCACTCTCTCTTCGAAATAAATCTTGTTAGTACGTTTGCAAGAAGCACGTGCAACAACGATGCTACAACTATCGGTTTCGAACTATGTGGTATGTAAGGAAATTTTAAGGAATCAACAATATGAGACAGCATAATAATAAAATAAGACGATTTATTGAAGCAACAATGGGAGTGAGGCTCACACAACCTTTCTTTGAAAATTCATTACTAAACTAAAAAAATAAAGTATTAATCAAAAATTTACTAACGAATACAATTTTTATATTTAACTGTCAGGTCTGAAAAGAATATTTCGTTTTTTTTTTTTACATTTCTGTTTTCTATACTATATTTTCTGTGAGCAATTGTTTTTTTTTTTAATTTTTACGTAAATTCTCACTGATTTGTATAGTGTACCGATTACCAATATTTTCAAGTATAGATAGTCAAGAAAATGATATAATATTGGTGACAATCGGGTTTGTATAATAGCAAAAACGTCTCTATAGAAAGACCAAATCATTTTTTCGTACACTGATACTACTACATATCCGCCTTAAAAAAATAGTATTGGTACCATAACAAATAACAAAGCAAAAATAACATAAAAAACTAACTATATTAGTGTTAGTAAAAATATTGTTTTGTTTTTATTTTACGCTACATCTGTACACAACCAATACTACATCAGAGAGGCGCTTTGTGCCTTTAATTTTTTGAATAGTTGGTCTTTCTATAGAGATGTTTTTGATAATAGAGACGGTTTTGATTCTAATACATAAAATTTCAATACACATACATAAAAAAAATTTAAAGATTTCCTTTTGTAAAAAAAACCGATTTCTCGGTCGAAACCATTCTACATTTTTTTTGTCCAGTTATTCAGTACATTAATTGCATTTTGAAGTTTCCTTTGTAGATCATTTGTATATAGTATAGGTATAATACAGAGCCATATTTTGTGTAGTTTTGAGTGTTCCATTACTTTTTCATCCGAAAGTAACGACCATTGATAAAAAATTCTAGCAATTCTAAATGATGTTTAGGCAAATCTCATTGGAGCTTAAATTACAGATCTTGTACGAAGCCAAACCTTATCAAATGATTGAGCTGCTTCTAAAAATGAGGTTTTTTACTTCTTGTTGATCCACATGCTGAAAGAATTTCAAAAATTCTCCAAGGTGACTATATAATCTTTTGTCGATGATTATGAGCGGGGAAATCAATATTAATTTTACTGCTCCTTACGCTGAACCACTTATAAACTATCTGCTAGGCGAATTCGATTTGTACATGAGCTCAGATCGAAATATATCTACTCCGAGATATGAGACGCCCATTGATGCAGTTTTCCAAATAAAATTAGAAAAATTAGAGTCTACAGTATATGTATCATATTTTAGCTACCAATTGCATCATAATACCGAAAGAGTAATAGACCATTTTGACAATAATAAACAACTAAAAAAGTCTGGTTAGTAAAATTTCATTTCGTCTTCTTTTAATTAATGGACTCACTCTTGTTTTTATTGGTGGCACTCGATTTTAGGCCTTTTAAACCTTTGGTGGCCTTCTACATAGCGTAGTCCATGTCAAGTTTACCTGTTAGAATGTTGGGGAACTAGAAACATTCTTAATACCACTCTTAATCTCCTTTATAAAAGAAGATTAAATTTGTTGCAGAAGCTTAGGATTCTTGCTGAATAGGAATATCCCCCGGTTGCTCTTTGTAGCCTTTTAATGAGGCTTTCCAGCTTTTCATTTATCATGTAAGCGTTCGAGATCTGCTTCTATAGATTCACGCTTTCTTCGTTTAGTTGCCGAAAGTATTCCCATTTTGTTTTGTTAGTTGTAAGTCTCAGAGAGCATTTATTACAATGCTACTCATTGTCCTTAAAACTGGAGAATGGACTGATGAAAACCCTTCTTCATTTTCGATTGCTAATTAATTTATGGAGATACTCTTTGATATATATAGAAATCCAGAAGATTATGAGTTTTTTTATGAGTCCGTAGGCCATCAGGTTTGCCTTTTCACTGGAATGAAACTCTTATATAAATGTTTTGCCTGCCTGCAAATAGCTCTCTTTCTTTGAGAGTTTTACATTTTTCATATTCATTAATTTTAAATATGCTAATGGGTGGAGGTGGTATCTCTTTGAAGAGCATCAATGTTACGTTTTTTGCCATAAACAAATTCATTTTGCCAAATTATTTCAATAAAACCGTCCTCCATTTTAATAACATTTGGATGCGACTGTCAGATATTATCTGAAGGCAGCATTCTGCATAGGAATTAAGCACGACTTTTAGTGATTAAAAAAAATCACTAACGAGAAATAATTATTAAAACTGCTACAATAAGGTTACATGATACCAACTCAAAACACGGAGGATTTACATGATACCAAAAAAAAATCACTACACAAAATTTATTTTATGAGTACATCCATACCAGTCGATAAAAAAAAATCATTATAGAATTGATAACAAATATGCAATATTTAAAATAAATAAAAGATATTATGAATTACAAATACAGATCATACAATGTTTTATTTTATTTTCATTTATTTATTGTATATAATATATGAACTTTGCATTGTATATAATATATGATCAATAAATTTGTACATAACCGCCGAACAATATTTAAACAACGGAAAACTAAATTTCTTTTTGTAATAGACTATGTGATAAACGTAAATCGTCTATCACAGTCTGTTACAAAAAAATTTATGGTCTTATAAAACTATTAAAAAATAAATAAATTATAATAATAAAAAATAAGTATTAAATAAATACAACATAGAGAATAAAATAACAAAATTTAAATATTTAGATGTTATTATATTATATTTATTTTTGTATATTTTTAATATTTAAAGACAAATAAATATATCAAATTTAAATTTTTAGCAAAGCAAAAAATAATTATTTTTATATTGACAACAACATATGTAAATGTCAAAAAGAAGCATACAAACAATAAACAGAAGTGTTTTTAGACATACGTTTTTCTAGCAAAGTACAAGAAATTATTTCGTAGTGTTTTTAGACATACGTGTTTCTAGCAAATTACAAGAAATTATATGGATTTTTTTTTAATCACTAAAAGTCGTGCTTAATTCCTATGCTGTTTTACTTCCATCTTGCATGTAATTTATTCCGTATAAACTAGCGTGTATTCTAATTCCAATGCAAGCGCAGAGTGCTGCTTGGGTGTTTTCAGCATTATGCGGCAGTGACTACAAGTGCACCATTATATGTAAAAATTGTTAAAAAAATTTACTTTCACTTATAATAATATTCATTTAATATGGATTTACACTCTATTAACTTGGGAGCTAGAGACACTGATTTTCAAAGGGAGACTCTTTAAGCTATATGTAGTTTTTCTATCACATTTTCTATTACTTAACAATTGATTTTATTAAATTATTTTGAATTTTTGATTCATAACACTGAAAAGACTCTAGACAATTTATAAAATGTATATTTTTTTTTTGTTTTTTTTTTTTTTTTTTTTCTAAGAAAATAGTTGATAATTATAGCCTACTGTCTTACTGATTATTGTAATTTTTTATAATGAAACTATTTCATCATTTCGTATAGTGTTCTATCTAAGTGGCTTGTAATCAAGGGCGGTATTTTATCCCGGGATCTTGGGATTAAGAATTATTAATCTCGGGATCGCGTGATTAATCATTAGTCAATGTGATGCAAGTTGAAATGACATCAACGGGTTTCTCATTTAAAACTAAACCTCTCAGAAATCAGCGGTGTTTGTTATTTATTAAGTTGTAGCCTTTCCAAGTCAGCTAATAATTTTTGCCATTTAATTGATGGACGAAATATTTCGCAATCCACCTCAATTAGATTACAGTTTCTATCGATGGGCACGTATTTAAAGAACATACTTAAATCTTTTCGGCATTCTACTTCTTCTGGGTTTCGACTAAAACAGTAATTACTTCTAATACAATTTCTGCCTCATATGACATAAAACTAAAAACCCTGAAACTGGCTTTGCGTCAATGGTTTTTGTATAACATTGTTTATAAAATAAAACCGTTCTAGCATTGATAAGGGGCTGTTTTACCTTGCATTCCTTTCCGTTCTTATGGCTATTTGTTTTCTAAATTAAGCCTTTTACATATTTATGGAACAAAATTATAACTTTGGCTTAACGATGAGCTAATAGTTAGTATAGAGGACACTCATAATTATTATTTTCGCTTTGATTAAAAACTTCAATATAACTTAGTATTTATTTGAGTACTAAACTTTCCAGAACTATTTTAGTACTAACTTAAAAATGTTGCCTCGATTTAATTTCATTTTTCCACTATTGTACTGCAATGTTTACCAAATGTTATCAGCTTATTGTAACGCTGAAAAATAATAGAAGAGTTTTTTCAAACAATGGAAATAAGACGCGTCAAATAAATAAAACAGATCGATAATAAGATAAAAACAACAAAGCAATTGAAACAATTTATATACTAAGATGATTATTATTATTTTTAATTTTATCTTTTCGTTATCATAAATATAATTGTAAAAGAAAATTAAAGTTCGAGCAAAACAAAAGAAAACAGAGCACATTGTGTTTCACAGTTGGTATAAAATATATGTTTTCTACAAAAAGGACAGATAACAGCAATCAATAATAATTCAATTTTCATTAAGGGATACTGGTATATTGGTATATCTTCGATTCGAGTTGCTAAGTGTTGTTTTTTCAATGATGGCATAGATTACAAGACAAAAAAGGATGTCTATTTTTATTTATTTTTTCCATCGACAAACAATAAATAATTTCCTAAGGACTTAATTAAATTATAAGTGACATTCATTAATGATGAACATAATTAATGAAATTGTAAGTGTATATATTTGTGTGCGTGTGTGTTTTCGTATAATTTTATACATTTATGAAAAAGTAGGAAATCTTCAAAAAACACTCGAATCAAGTGAAAAATGTATCGTTCAAAAAGGATAATTTATTTGTTTTTGTCCTAAAAGCAAATTAAAAATTTACAACGAAAGAGTAAACAATAAAAAAAAATGTAATTACCCAGCAACCGAGCCATGCAATTGAGACTCAGCCTCTTGCATTGTACATTACAATGTTAAAAACGGAGAATTATTGCCGTATCACGGGTTAGGCTATTATCAATTGCAAGACTATAGAAATTTGTGGTTTGTTAATGATGAGTAAACTTTTTTAACGTGTCAAACATCGAAATAACGAAATAGTGGCATGGACAGATTATATGATAGAATTGTGTTATGGTTAACGGCAAAACCCGTAGCAACAAGAACAACTTCATCGGCAATTGAACCGGCGAAATACTCACTCATTTCTTCAGGTCACAATCGTTACCATCGGCTATGGTAACAGCTCCACTCATGCCATTTGTAGGTTTTAACGGGCTGCTTAATTTTTTCGCAATATTATTTTATGAAAATTTGAATTTTGAATCCATTTTTTTTTTATATCGACGGCGAACGCTATCTTTAATTTCCTTAACAATAAGTTTGATTGTTGATTGTAGAAATATAAGCTTGATTGTAGATTCGGTTTAACAGCCAGAGAGTCATTTAATGATTTTCCCGTTATAGTTTAAGCTGAACCGTCAAAAACAAGCTAAATTTGGTTATGTTGCTTGTAGTTTTAATGACACCATTGTTTATCATAGTTTTCTAGACTCTTGTCAATCGCCCTCATGTGGCCAAGCGGCAGATATTCTCGCATAAAATCTTTATGCATATACTGGAATATCATCTCTCGATAGAAGGCATACGTTAAGCAGCTATGTTATAGGGTTCAACTAACACAGATGGTGTGGTTGTAAATGTTAAGGCTATAGTTTAATTCATCCAGATTTATTTATGGTTTTGGTCTCTGCAAAACATCACTCTATATAGCTCTTCTTCTTGAGACAAATCGATGTCAAATAACTCCATGATTTTACTAACCAATAATTGTCGTAGAATGTTGTCTTGATTATTCTCGTAGTTAATGCCTTTAATGATAAAAGATTGGTTTTGTTGCTCATTATTTATTTCTGTTACATATAGCCTAATTTAGTGTTTTTCAGAACAAATTTGGGCTTTTAATTAAAAAGAACTTAATGGCTTCTTTTAAGATCTGGATTCACTAATTCGTACTAAGATTTGGTATAATGATATTAGTTATGTTACCTTAACCAGCGCTGAAGGTAACAATGTGTGCTTCCTAAGTGACTATAGTAAGTTGTTGTAACATTCTTGTGGTACTGACATCGATATGTATACAACACTACGCGACTTCTTCCATTAGGCCTTGTTTGATTCACAATTTCTTAATAATATTCTGTGAAGCGATGAATCAATGCTGAAAAGAAATGGATACTTCAATATGCACAATCTGTACAGCTGGTAACTTTCGAATCCGCATCTAATGCGAGAAAATAGATCCTTTATATAGTTTCAAAATAAATTATTGTACTGACATTTTGAACGGTATAATAATTTGCCTATTCGAACTTCTCGGGAACTTATCCGGTCTTTTTTCGAAATGATCTACCAAATTCATTGGAAGAGATGCCTGTGGAAATGAGAGAATCCCATTGGTTCTAGAATAATGAGTGTCTTGCGCATTATGATTTAAATAGAAGTGCGTACATGAATGGCATATACCCAGATAGATACATTGGCCATCTATGTAATTCTTATATGAAGATAACTTCATGTAAGAATTACATAGTCGTGATTATATTAAAGCAAAGATGTCAATACTGATATTTATAATCCTATGCAGACCCAAACAGACACAGGTAAACGATTTATATTGACATACAGTTTACTTGATATTGGAAAAATTTAGCTGAAAGGAAAAATTTAGCTGAAAGGAAAAATTGAACATTAATGGAAATGGCTATAGGTCAATGCGAGTTTAGAAAATCGTTTTTGGAGCGTTGCTGTTTTGACGGCAAATTTTATTTTAATTCGTCTCCCATGCAATAGTCTTGATAAAACACCGTATGAGCATTGGTTAAGAGAAACCAGTTTATACGAATTTGAAACAATTTGGTATACAATTATTTAATTAAGGTCTGGACGAAAGTAGACGAACAATCTATTTAAAGGCAAGGAATTTTGGGCTATAACACAGTAGTTACTCCCAATGGGCTCAGTTCTTCCGGTTACATCAGCAACTTTCAGTCCTGAGGTACTAAATCAAGCGGCTTCGTTCTTTTTAGCCGTCTTGTATCTACGCTGTCGACGTCTTTGACAATATGTTGAATATCCGTGTTTTCATGGAGTTGTAAACGCTGGATATATTTTTTGGCATTTTTTTGTGATTTCTTCGTTGAAGGTTTCCATCTTTAGATCTCTATGTATATTATCATTTGTAATAAACCAAGGTGCATTGACAATGCATCGTAAAACTTTGCTCTGGAATGTTTGCATAATCTTAACGTTACTTTTCTTTGTGCATCCCCAGAGCTGGATACCATAAGTCCACAGAGGCTTAAGTATTTGCTTGTATAAAAGCAGCTTATTGTGAATTGCAAGCTCACTGTTTCTTCCGAAGACCCAATACATTTTTCTGAACTTTATATCCAGTTCTTGCCGTTTTTTCTTGAAATGCTCTTTCCATTTTAACTTGGCGTCGAGCGTCATACCCAGGTATTTTGCCGTGTTCGCATGTGGTATTTCCTGCTTATTTATGTAAATAGGTAGGTGATCTACTTTTAAATAGGTGAAAGTTGTGTGAACTGATTTTAGCTCATTCAATTTTATTCTCCATTTTTTTGTCCAGTGGACAATCTCATTTACAATATGCTGTAATTTGCTGGTTCTATCTTCGATTATACTTCCAACCGCCAAAATTGCTGTATTATCCGCAAAGGTTGCAATATATGTTTCTCCAGTAAAAGTTATGTCATTCGTATAAAGCAAATACAATAATAGTGCCAGCACGCTCCTTTGTGGTACTCCTGCTTCAATTCTCTTCTTCAATTACTCTAAAATATTTCCCTTCATTGTATGATTTTAATATCTCATATAACTACTTTGGGAGATTGCGATGTTATACCCCAGCCCTCGATGACAGACTCGATCAAAGGCCTGGGCAACATCAAGGAAAACTCCAGAACATACTTTTTTGTTTTCAAGCGTCTTCTCAATCACGTTAGTGACTCTGTGTACCTGCTGGATGGTGGAATGTTTCTCTCTGAAACCAAATTGGTGAGATGGTAACAGGTGTTTTTTTTTAATCAGAGGTTTCATCCTTTTGAGGAGTAATTTTTCTAAATGCTGCGTTGATTATGTGTAACAACTTCTTAAGACATTTTTCTGGCAACTTTTTAATAACTTTACTTGTAATAAGATCGTATCCAGGAGCTTTTTTTACATTTAGGTTATGTTTGATTTCATTTTTGAGTTCTTTCATTGTAACTGGTCGTATGTCTAACTCGTCTTCTTTTTGCATTAGAACGGTATTTTCATCTGCTGTTTGTCTAGTCGAAGGTATAAACGTTTCTTCCAGATGTTGAGCAAAATAATCAGCTTTATCCTTGGGGCTTTTGCCCCAAGTACCATCTGCTTTTTTGCTCTCTGGTGCTCGATTTCTATGCCAGATTTTGCGAGCTTTCCGCTTTTCTCTGACCAAGTTTCTTATTTCCTGTGTATATGTTTCATTCTTGTGAGGTTTATTTTTTGCAAGGGGAGTGCTTTTCCATGCTGCGATCTGAATATTGCTTATGAGAAGCTAACTTCTTTTTCAAGTTGTGTTTGGTTTTTGATTGGGACTTGAAGATCAATACTTTCCTCAACTAACAGTGTGAAGGTTTCCCAATTGGTCTCTTGACTTGTTAACCTTGGTGGCTTTTTTTTTCAATTACTGTTTCACTGATCGTAAGTATGATTGGAGAATGATCCGAAAATAAACCTTCATTATTTTCAATATGGATATAATTTTCTGAAATACCTTTAGCTACGAAGAAGTCAATCACGTCTGGTATTTTGTTTGTGTCCGTTGGCCAATAAGTAGTAATACCACTTGAATGAAAACAGCAGTTTATTTGATATCCAGCTTTCAAAAGTTCTCTACCTTTAAGTGATATTAGTCTTGAATGAGTATGTTTGGCATTGAAGTCTCAATGTCAATCTAAAATTTAAAATGAAATTCGTCGATCGCAACGAATTAATAAACGTGTTCCTCAAAAACGTTTAATGTAAGAAAAAAGTGTGGTTGTCTATGGTAAACCGCATCAACGTATAATATAGCAAACGGCTGTCATCTAAAGGACGATTGGGTAAATGGAAAGAAAGAAGAGTTGGATTCACTAAACAAAAATTACAACTGAAGTTTCGTCGATATGCCTGTTGATAAAAATCTTGTCTGTTGAAGGAGGATATCCAAATTGAAAACCCATATTAATGAGGAGGTCAAACGATATAAGGCAGCACAAGGTGTTAGTCAGAAATTTGGAAACAAGTTTTAGGATATTATAAATACAATATTTCCATTTTGATGCTGAAACAGCTTTTTTGAATGGTGATCTTCAGGAGGAGATTTATATAAAGCAGCACTCAGGTTTTGTGATGGAAGACTTTTGATATTGGGCTGAAAGCAAAATTTCACGTAAGTCAAATTCATGATACATATTTTTGGTGGTGCTATTCGTTGCTCTTTTCAACGTCAAAATTGCATTTCTTTTTCATCAAAGGAAGACAAATTCGTCTTGTTAAGTGAAACTTTAAAAAAGCAAAATGGTTTACTTTATGATCTTTCCTAAAATAGTGGTAAATGAATTATTTACCAAAGGCTTACTAAAGGATAAGTTTGAAAAATTAAGAACTAGATGCAATCTAGTATAATATTGAACTTTGAAATAATGTTTTTTAATTTATTAAGTTTATAATAATCAATTGAATGAAGAGGGTTGGAAATATATATATTGAATTATTATAAAGAATGTGAACGAGAGCCTGTCTACCTTTCTAGTTATTACAATTAAAGCCATTCTAGAACAATTTTCCTTTTCCTACAAGTTTGTTTTATTTTGTTTTTAATTATTAAAATATATTATAAAAAAATCTAAAATGATCTTGGGTTTGTGCATATTGCTGTTACTAACCATAATAATAGATGATGCTCTAATTTGCACTAAGTTCTAACCCATTAAATTACTGGGTTACGCAATATATTTTGCCAGCTTTTAATTTTCCTTACACTAAGTTGTTGGCTGGCTACTTCAATATGCTCAAGTAGTTTTTTGGGCGGTTCACCTTCATTATTTCTTGTTACTTTTTTTCCAGAGTTTTTGTAACCACTAAAGTTCGAGCTTGGCAAGTCTTCCTTTTCTTTCTTGAATAAAATAACTTTCCTAATTCTTAAGACACTAGGAGTAAATTCCTAGTATCTTCTTTTTAAAGTGTTAAAAATCTCAATATTAAAATATTTAGTTTGTTTTCAGAATTCAGTGGCACTAACTAATTCAATTAGAATTGTTCAGCAAAATTTTGAGGTTAGTAAATTTATCCAAATATGGATAGAATATTACTTATATAAAATCAAAACAATTGTGCGCAGATACCACATTATCTATTCTCTATCTGCAAATTTTCAATTAACCTAAAAAAATAATAATCCTGATTATGTGTCGCCATTGTTATAAACAAATTTTTCATTGTACAGTTATGTGTGTGTGTTGCTTTTTAATTTAAAATAAATTTAATTAAAATTTAATTATTTTTTATTTATATCAAACAAAGTTCATCACAGCATGAAGACAATAACCCAAAATTGTATTTAAATAAATTAAATATTGGGATAATTCAACAACATTTTTAGTAATAATAGTAGTGTATAGTATGATAAAATTTTTTAACAAAACCTGTCTTACGAATTAGATAAGCAGAATTAATCAATTATAGAAAATATTTATATTTACTCTCTATGGTATTAGTATATAGAGATATAATAATATGTTTGACATTAACAGATCACCAAATATTTCAGTTGGTCACGTCATATTGATAAAAACTGTACTCCTGCTGGAGGAAGCGTAACGGTCATTATGTTACACTTTTGTAACAAATGTTGACCTCTCAGAAGAAATTCAGCAGAATACTGTGAGAGTTGCATTTATGGAAAAGTGTATTTAATTAAATCAAATGACGCAGATTTCCTGGAATAAAGTACCACAGCACGATTACCAACAGTGTTGTATGCCTCTTCGCTCGGCCTTTAAGTAAAGCACTACTACAAAGGTTCGAGTTAGTATTTGATGCTTTTTGCAAAACTGCATCAGCAGTATTGTTAAAAAATTGCTTACATATCGGTTACAAGCTGCAAAGAGAGTCCACAAGTAGAATGTTGAGTTTTTAAAAAATACAAGTGGATCCTAGTCGAAAACTAGACGATCTAGGCGACGGAAATTTTAGCTTAATCCTGTGGCGCAGGACTCTTGTTTAAGATCTAAGTGCGTAGAAATGTAACATCGTTACCTATGGAATATATAATAGTTCCTCTGTCTTGCGATACGATCGAAAAAATGTTGAGCTTAATGGATAACTTATACACTGGTATCGCTACGGAAGAGGGTACAATAAGACCTAAAAATCAAATCAACGAAATTCTTAGTTGTTGTGGAGTAAGACTTCGTAAATCCAAAGAGCAAATTGTCGTATGCTTATGAAGAGTCTTGAAAACACAAAGATTGAAAAATCGAGAGGAAAGGTACATCTATTTCAAAACCATTATCCATCATATCATTTGTCGTGCCAAAAATAGCATCGTGCATTTTTCCAACGTTTTTAATCTATTTGACTGGGAGCAGCTGCATGGTTTAACACTTGCAGATTCCCAATTTAATTGTAAGTGGTTATTTGAAATTTTACACTTGTCACTGAAACAGCAGTCAAAGGAAACAGCACTGGGTTGGGTTGTAGCAGGATGATTTGTAGATCAGTAAGACAAATCCTCATCCTGCTTTAATGTACTGATGGCATTGACGCATTCAGCATCATTCTAACCTGCAACTTATTATGCAGCAAATACTGCGCGTGAAATTATATACAAATTTATGAAACAAAAACCAACACTATAGGGTTGCAACTCATGGGTGATCTCCCAAAAAAGGGTTACGTTTGCTAACACCAAGGCAGTGCATATAAAGAAGTTATGGGCGATTATCCTTGGCAAAGCTTTTTTGCAGCACTTATTTGGGTGACCTCAAGACATGAACATTGCAGAGCGACGTTTCAAGGGTTCTAATTTTTCAAGTGCATTGGATTGTCGGCTATTCCGATTAATGTCGATTGAAGAATTCAGTAATTTAAAGACGGACATCAAAAGTATCGTAAACTCTTGCCTTCTATAAGTGAATGATTCATCTTCCGATGACATAAATGATCTGATGTTAATGCCAGCATAATTTATCACAGGTCAAGCACTTCACACATTGCCAGAAGATGATCTGACGGTCAAGAAATGACATTTCCATTATGACAGATGAACATTTACCTATCGAAATATCTATCTAACGGTATTTGATCAAACAACTTAACGTTAATTAATAATTCGTAAATCAACATAATTATTACATTACCATAATTACTATATACACATATTTTAGCACCAGCATCCATCACTAAATTGTATGCCTAAATCATACAGATTTACAACCTTACAGAAAACTGTATAGAATGAAACAAACATCGTTTAATTGGTACAAATAATAAGACGACTGTTTACACTGTACACAGGACGAGGAAATATTTTGCTTTTCATTAAATAAATAACTTAAACGTCATGCTAAACACATCGTTTTAGCTAATTTATCATTTAGGGAGAGTACAAAATTGATTGTACCCTAAATACAAACTAATTTCATTTTCCATATTGTACATAGACAAGCTTAATATACCTACAAATTTAGTTAAAGTTTAACATTAAGTTATTCTGTTGTATACATAATTTATAAAAATAATTAACTGTTTATTATATAGTAGTAGTTTTGCCCGCAACCTAAAATTAGCCAGCAACAAAAAGCTCAACAGGTATCACATAGCATTATTTCATTAACTAAACATTTTTTAAATTGTTTATACACTCTTTTATGCTCGTAGCATAATACATTCAAAGAATGATAAAGCACTTCATTTATATACATGGGTACCTTTGCCTTATTTAAAAACATAATTTTTATCATCATCATCGCATGGAAATTAAGATTGTTATACGAAAGCTCAAGAAGATAAAAAAAAATACAAAATTTATATTTATACATACATTTTGTAGACATTGTTAGTGTAATTTCTATTTAAATTTTCCATTTTCATATAAAAAATTATTTTTCTTAAGAATTTTTCACTTTTGTTTTCTCACCTTGTTTTCATGTATACGTTCGTTGTTGTAGATGAATTTTTCACAAGCACATTTTTCTATTGTGTTCGAAAATTTACACGAAAAAAGTTTTATGTTTGTTTATTGAGAATCCTTACTATCTCCTTTTATATATATATAAATATATATATATATATATATATATATATATATATATATATATATATATATATATATATATATGTATATATATATATATATATATATATATATATATATATTTTTTTTTTTTTTTTTTTTTTTATTATTTATATTCAAGGTCAGTGGCAGATATTTCTTACAAAAATTTAAACTATAAAATAACTTTGAGAATTGTGCAATATAATAATTACTAATAAATGAATTAAAAATTAATAGTGAGGTTCGATAAAATTAAAATACAAAAAAAAGGAAATAAAAAAAAAATTACCTACACCAAAAAAAATATAATAAATTACAATAATAATACCAATTACATATAATATTTACGGATCTAATTTACTTCGGATGAAGTTTTTCTCAAATTATGCCCATGACAGCTTAGATTGCGATTGCCACTTATAATGAAGAATATGTCAAGTACTTTAAAGATATCGAGATGTTTCAAAGGTAAAATTTTACTAATAAAAAACAACGGCCATGAGTGAAATCTTTTATTTTTGAAGTACATAAGACGCAGAACATGCTTTTGAGCAATTATTAAAGGCTTGATTGTTTCAAATACTTACCGCAACAACAAATACCATATCGCAATCTTGACTCAATAAGTGCATGATAAAAAATCTTTAGTACTTGAGGTGGACAGTGATCCCGTAGCTGATACATTTTCCTGGTCGACCAGAGTGGTTCATTTTTTAGGTTTGCAATATGACAGTTCCAATCCAAGCGACAATCCATATTTAAGCCAAGATATTTTATGTCCTTAATAGATTCAACAATCATGCAATGCGATGTACAAATGTACATCGCATTGCATGATTGTTGAATCTATCATTACGTTGGCAGTCAAAGCCGTGAAAAACTATATTATCTGCAAATGACCGATTTGTGCTTAGGTTAAATAAAATAACTTTCGTCTTAGGACTAATTTGCAACTTAATGCCACCAGTTTTAAGAAATCGCTTAGGCAATTTCCGATTCGTACTTTCTGAGAATGATCTGTAATACTGGAGCTAAACCAATAATACATAGGATGTCTGATCCTAACATGCCATACCTTATCAAGTAAAATCTGGTGATCAACCATATCAAATGCCTTGCATGTTTCGACCAATAGAGCTGTTGCACTATTGGTGTTATTAAGACCTTCGTACAGTGGATTCATAAGTGCAAGTACTCCAGATCAACGTCATTGATTGAAACACAATTCGTATTGAAAATTTTTTTGCATACCGAACAAATAACATTTGCAATTTTTCGATCAACTTTACAATTACACTTAGAGTACGACATTATTTTAAATTGATGATGAATCGAAATTTTAATTAAATGATATTAAATTTCTATTAAGTTTTTTGCTATATTCAAGTTTTACTTGACTTTCGTTTTTTAATTTTAAAATTATTTTAGCACTGACAGTAGTTTAATATTAATTCGTTTCACATACAGATACACATTAATACAGAGAAAAAATTTAAACGGCCAACAACATTACTCAAAATAGTTAATAATTTTATAATTTAGACCTTGTTATTGTTGGAATAAATATTATTATTTTTTTTTTTATATAAATCTTCAGAGCACTTAGGATATAGGTATGAATATCCTTTATATGAAAGTTTTAGCAACAAACACACAGCACTACTGCAACAGGTAAAAGGAAGGGTTAGGAGGGAAAAGGGTAAGAGAGGAATAAAAGGAATAAAGGTTTTTAGTCTTCTAGTTGTTTACTTTTGATAATAAGTTTGAATCTCTGTAAATTGTATTCCAAGGGAACGTCTCGTCGTTCAGTTTATTCCACATTCGCGTGACATAAGACCTGGGTCTTATGTAGGTCTTATATATGCAAGTATTTCGGATGGATGAATGCTTCTGTTCCATTGTTCAGTAACAACATTAATTAAATCACCTGCTGAACGCCCTCCGCGAAAACCATACTGACGATCAGAAATTAGATGATTAACTTCCAAATATTTCAACAGCTGGAAGTTGATTATGGTCTCAAGTACTTTAGAAAGCACCGAGACGATAGCGATTGGGTGATAATTTGAAGGGTCCGATTTACTGCCCTTTTTTGGCACAGGATGTATGTTAGCAGTTTTCCAGATGGAAAGGAAAATGCCAGAAGACATAGATCGGTGAAACAGACATGATAATGGCTTAGACAGGGATTTATAGCAATATTTAAGGACATTTGGGGGAATACAATCCGGACCGGCTGACTTGTTAGTGTTATTGTTTGCAAGGACTTTAGCGACAACTCTAGATCTAAATCTAATGTGGCGCATCGATGAACTGGCTAGAGAAATAATCGGGGGTATTAAGTTAGAATCAGGTAAATTAGAGTTTTCTGCAAATTTTCGGACGAAGAGATTAGATTTTTCTTGAGCTGTAGAAAAAATATAGTCCCCATCTTTCAGAGGTGCTATTGATGATTTCCTACTGTTCAAGAAGTTTTTCTCTACTTTGCGGGCAAAGGACCAAAAGGTCCGATTGCTATTGCCCTGCTTTAAGACCTGCCACAACTCTTCTCGAACTTTTTTTTATTATTTTTTTTAGCTTGGGACACTGTTTGCTTTGCCAGATTTCTAGCCGCCCTAAATATAGCTAAATTTTCATTTGACAGGTTTTTAACATATTTGCAGTGAGAGGCTTCTTTATTGGCGGTTGTTGTTCTTCAGTCATGATTATGCCAAGGATTGCCTGATTTTTTTTTATTTGGCTTCGAGAGACTGGAAGGAATGAACTGTTCCATTCCCGTGAGAATGACAGTCGAAACCAGACTAGCTACATTGTCAATATTACCGACGGCAAAACAAAAGTACCATTCCACCTCTTGAAAGAACTTGTTCATTCCTTCCCAGGCCGCATTTTTATAGTGCCATAATCGACGTTTAGGCGAACATAAAATAATTTGATATTGCTTTAAATATTTTTATTTAGATTTAACTTTTGACTTGTTTCCCCCTCAAAAAACAAATCAAAACTGATATATAAACAAAACTAAATATATGTATATATATATATATATATATATATATATATATATATATATATATATATATATATATATATATATATATATATATATATATATATATATATATATATATATATATATATATATATATATATATATATATATATATATATATATATATATATATATATATATATATATATATATATATATATATATATATATAAAATATTACTGAAAAATTCTTCAGAATTTTTTCAGTAATATTTCTTCGGCAAAACATGACGGAATTAAATATTGTTTATCTTTTTTAGTCAATTCCGAAAGTGTATACCAACTTAAAATTGAATTTTATTATTTATTACTAAAAAATTACGAAAAAAGATAAACAATATTTAATTTCCGACATGTTTTGCCGAAGAAATATTACTGAAGAATTCTGCAGAATTTTTCTGTGAAAGCGGCTTGAAAAAACAGGTAAAACTCATTGAAATTGTGATCATAGAAAATAAAACAGGTAAAACAACAAAATAAAATGAAAAATTCAAGTAAAAAAATATTAAAATTCCCGTCAAAAGATGGGGTATTGCCAAAAAACATTTTTTTTAAATATGCACGTAGAATGCTAAACAAAATATATAAACTGTCACTTATGTATTTTCCAGCAAATAGTTGTAAGTATTTTGTGTTGTTTTACCTGTTTTATTTTCTATGATCACAATTTCAATGGCTTTTAACTGTTTTTTCAGGGTTTACGTTTTTATTAATTATTTAATGTAATTGTGTTTTTTTTTTCTCATATTGTATACTTTTTAATTTCTTTATTTTATTTTTAATTTTTGTTTTTTCTTTTTCTTTATACTTGTTCATTATAAAGGAAAAATCACTGAATTATATTATCAAAATACCAGAGGATTGAAGACTAAGCTTAAATCTTTTAAAATTGCAGGCTAGCGGCTTTGATATTGTTTGCTTGACTGAGACATGCGTGACCAAATCCATTGATACAACTGAGTTGTTTGACCATCAATTTAATGTTTTTCGGAAAGACCGTAACTTCGAAACTCATATAGAAAGAGAGATGGTGGTGGTGTCCTTGTGGCTTTATGTAATAATTTTGAAGCTGCAAGGCTGGCAGGTCTGGTTAACTGTGATGTTGTTGATGACGATTGGATTACTATTAGGTTTAAAAATGGTTCAAATATGACAAATTGTGTTGCGTACTTTAACATTGGTATTCCTTTTGATAACTATAACAAACTATTTTGTGATCACATCTCTGCCTTTATCAACACTTCATAAAAAAATCTAAGTCATTTTCTGGTAGTAGGTGATTTTAACATTTTCAGAAAACCGTCCAGATTATTTCGAATTACCGTCCAGAATTAATTTTAACAAGCTCGATAATTCAAAACTATCAAATGATATATGTCTTGTATGAAATGGCAGTCTTGTTTCCTTATTTTGTCAGTTGACGAGGCAATAGATAGGTTTTATAATACCATATTCTCTTTAATTAACAAATGTACCCACTACATTTCTGGAAGAAAGCGCAATTTTCCTATTTGGTATTCAAACTCTAATTTTACTTAACAAAGGTAAATGATATCTGCATCAGATGTTTTGGCGATTTTAAATTAATTGGATACTAATAAAGGAGCAGGTCAATTATTTAATTTCTTTTTGAAAAAACTAACAGGTGTAGTGGTGAAACCTATTACACTAGTTTTCAACTTATCTATTACTAGCGAAAATCCTTTAAAAACCGGTTTATAACATTATATTCTATAAAGTTAAGAGTCAAAATACGCAAACACAGCATGGTTTTCATCTGAAACGCTCTACAGTTACCAACTTAGCTGAATTTTGTGAAATTGCCATTGATGCTTTAGATAAATTACATTGCGTATATACCGACATTTCTAAGACTCGATAAAGTTTCCCATACAATTTTAATACATAAGCTGGAGCCGTTTAATATACCACCAATTTTACAGAACTGGTCTAAATCGTATTTGACTACCAGAATTCAGTTTGTTAAGTTTTATGAAGCTATATCTGAGGGGTTTAGTCCATCATCTGGAGTTCCACTATTATTTAGTATTGTTCTTAATGATATTGCGTCGGTCATTAAGTCAGGACACTTGTTATATGCACATGTTTTAAAAAATTTCAAAGTTATTTGTACATTAAAAGACGTTGTTGACCCGCAAAAAGATATCAACTCTATCTACGATTGGTCGATAGCAAATCGTTTGCCTCTTAATATCAAAAAGTGTTTTTCGGTAAACTTTACTAAGAAGGCCATTAGAACTGATGTTTATACAATATCGCAGGCAAATCATTAAGCAGAAAGGATATGGTAAAGCACTTAGGTATATAGTTTTTAAATCTATTTTGCGCTTTGACCTACATGTGAACCTGATTTTTTTTTTAAATCATTCAAAACTTTGCGATATATTTTTAAGCGAGGGAAAGACTTTAAGAACCCTTCAGTTCTTTTAATGTTATTCTTTAGTTTTGTTAGGACTAATTTGGAATACCTATCACTTATTTGGAATCCATTCTAAGATGAGTACAGTAATCGAATTGAAAATGTTCAGAGGAGACTGACGAAATATTTATGCTATAAGTTTATTTCATCAAACTATTATATATCTTTTGCGATACGCTGTGGAAACTTCCAACTGATGACATTGGAAAACAGAAGAGTATTATTTGATGAGTACTTCTAATTTAAATAAGTAAACAGTTCAGTTGATACTACTCTATTTTCAAAAATAAATGTTTATGTATCAGCTTGCAGGACTCGCTCTCATCATCTGTTTCAGCTCGTGCATTCTAGAACAAATCTTGGTATGTCATCACTAATTAATCGTATTCAGTCAAATCACTTGTTGTATTTTGAGGATTTGGATTTGTTTAACATATCTCTATCTATAGCTTGCGTAAAAAATGTAATATTATATTGTCCAGTAGCAATTGTGGTATACTTAACGTTACTATCTTAAATTTAAAGTATGTTGAATAATTATTCTTTGATCCCCCTATTTCGGACATCTCATATACTAGACGAAATTCCATGGCAGAGTTGAAGGTATTTTACTCATCCATCATCATATTTCTTTGTGCAAAATTAAACTTTATTGGTGATCTAATGACCAAAAATTTCTTGTATCTATATAATTGAGAAATAAGCACTTCTTTGTTGATGTTCAATCATAATTGAAGATGTTATAATTACAATCTATACAATTGTTACAAATCTATAGGCACTCAAACCCGCTTCATGTTAAACATTATCTCTACTGTATTTTATCTATATAGAAATCGTTTTAAAAAAATAACAAAACATTAAAAAAGTCCATTGATTAGAATATCTCTGAATATGTCTATCGATCAATATAAAAAAATAAATATATATCCTGATAAAAATATTATTATTATATTATATAACACTGATAATATATCAGGAGTGTTATGATAGTGGTTTTCCTTATTTTTCACTTCACTTATATCTCATCAAACAGTACGTGATGAATTAGCGAGAAAACCTATAAACAGTTATCTAATTTCACACCTTGACAGACAGATAATTTTATAAAGACTTTTTTGCTATAACAATTTTTTTTATCGCGTTTCCACTTTACAAATAAAAAATACCTGTCAGTCAGTTAACTATATACATATTCATAAAAAGCTCACGTAAAATAATAAATGTATGTTTCATATGCCAAACATTGTGTCTGAAATCTCTGTTTAACTGTTGCATATTATAATATATGTTTATTTGAAAAAAAAAAAGTAAAAAAAAATTTACCAAAACCGTATAAAACCAGCAATATTATTTTTATAGTTTTTGTGACTCTGAATATGTACGTTATAAAATTGTGTGCTTGCATATCCTTCCATATGTAAAACATACTTTACAAGGAGTTGAAAACATGTATACATGTTCATCGAGCATCGAGACTTTTCCAACTCTATTCATAAAAATCACAATAGTGACGGGTCAAACAAAAGCATGAGATTTTTTATGTTTTTTTTTACGTGTTTTTAATTTTAATACTATTATATTTTATGTGTATACGTAACGAGCATACACGTTTGCAGTATGATCTAGAGAGAATTTTACAAGTGATATGTTGGGATGTATGATTTTGTTAATCTTTTAATTGAAAAAAATATTTTCAAATGTTTTTCAATTTTCTTTTAACTAAAAACATTGTTAGCATTGTTGAATTCCTTAGATACAGAACGTGCCAATCTAGTGTTAGGATCTTAACAAAAAAACAACCACAAATATAAAGCAAATATTATATAAATTAAGCAGCATCTACAAAAATAATTCCGAAATACGATTGATGACCCTAAATGAAGATTATCATAATACAAGGATGAAAAAAGAAGAATTAATTACCAAAGTTAATGTTGTGAGCTATTTGGAGCGTTGTTGTAAGGATGTCAAATATGTTATGTACCATCTCTTCTAAAAATGTTGCCTAATTTGGCGTACACTAGTGGCCTGAAGTTTAAGATGGCTTCTACTCCTGTTAAGAAAGTGTTAATCCCTTTTAACGTCAAATATGATTGCCCATTAACTCTCTTTAAATGAAATTTATTGAATTTAATTGCTGCGTTCCAAATATCTTAAAAATGTGGTGAATTTGGACAAATAAACTGTGGTTAATTTCAAGGCTCCCATTAAGGTATTACTTGTCAAGTCGCCAATTAATTCGAGTTGTATGGCTTTGGTCCCTAAAAAAGTATTCCATAGCAGTTCAAAAATGGATTCAGAGATTTGAGGTTGCTGCTTTTACCGACTTCTCAGCTTGTTTGCAATAAATGTCGAGGAAATCTCGACGTAATGTTTCTGTTGCTCATTCTGGTAAAGTTCGTGTAAAACACATAAAAGTTTTTCGCGTCTTAAAAAAATACCGTCATTTTATGCTTGTTTGAGTTTTGTAATGTTCCCAATTAAACGAAAAATGTAGCATAAATTTGTAGCGTGAAAGTGTGAATTTTATAACTTTTCCTTCGAGCTTGGTATGTTGCTATATTTGAGATGGTCAAAATTTGGATGACTTCTGTAACCAGTCGGACTCGGTTCACCAAACATTATGGGATGTAATGCCGTTCAGATCACTTTCTATTTTTTCCTATATGCTTATCTTTTTAAGTGAGAGTGGATCGTCCCATTCGAGTTTAACCTCTGAAATCATTTGCATAAAGAGTTTTGTCCTAATGACTATTGGAGCTAGCCAGCCTACAGGAGCAAAGGAATTGCTGGCTTCAGAAAGGATGGTTTGCTTCATGCATGTCATATTATCAGGCAGTGAATACGTAACAGTCGGTTTTTGCGTTCTATACTATACATCCAACACTTTTGCAGAATTAGTGAGCTCTTGACCTTGACCTTAAATTTGTTTTCAGAGCTCTAATTGCCAAATAGCTTCGTAATTGCCTAATAGAGACACAATATCCTCTTGTAACTGCAATAATTGATATTCTGTCTCAGTTCCAGTCATGAGATCATGGATGGAAGGAATAATATTTTACTATCTGTTTTATAACCAGCTAGTAGCCAGGAAAGATGACGATGCCAAGCCATAAGTGAGTTTGTTTAACCTAAAATGTCGGATTGGTTTTGATGGATGATCTCTCTACACAATTTTAATCTTATAAATCAAATACATCTTTTGAACATCTATGAAAAAAACAATAGTAATAGTGTGATGGGTTGTAATGCTATTTTTTACCCTGAGACTATCCAAACAAAAATTGCGCTTTGAAATACGGTGCATTTTAAGTAGTTGTAGTATGTCTGTTTCTAAGAATTTTGAAAAATTGATCCGCACCAACCAAAATATCAACATCACTCTTCTTTTAAAAGTATAAAGATCTGCCAATGTAATCTTTTAGGGGATTTTTTTGAAGTTCAAATTTTCTTTACAATCGCATCTATTTGAAATTCTAGACTGCTATTTAGCTTAATAGTTAAAGTCACTACTCCTCTAAAAGTTATGTCCTTATCCTAAGCCGGGCTCACACAGACTCGAGCATTGCGCTTTTTTTATACGCGACGTTGGCCACAAGACTCCCTAATAAAACAGAGTGCTTTGAAATTGTCGTCTAACTTAATCATTCAAATATAAATAAGCCAGGGATCCAGAGGTTCGGCAACATCTGCCTTGAGCTCACGAATCACTATATCGGATGTATCCATAAGACGCTTCATTTGAGCTGCATTAGATTGATTTGAACTCCAGAAAGTACAACTGAAAGAATTTATAATGTGCTTCATTCCATCGCACCTCTCTTTCAGTTTATTTAGTGTACCGATATAGGTATTTTCAGTAACAATAATATTGTACCCGTAATAAGCTGTATGTAAAATCAAAAACTATTTTTTTTAATGTTGTGTGCCTTAATCGACTTAAACTAAAAGTTTTAAATTGTTCAAGCTTTTTCTATTGCCCCATAGGTGGTACTGAAAAGTATATTTTCGATGTAACTTTTCGGTGACTTTTCACAAAAAATATAAAATATCTATAATACTTTTAATCTATAAATAAACTTTAATACTTTTTGGTTTAGTTTAGTTTCAAATTGAGGTACATCAAGTGACTTTTGTGCTAGTTTGATCTATCTAGATATAGCATGAACTAACCCCTTATAATTAAGTTTAGTTAGTGTAGTCGGTTAAGGCACAAAGCGTAAGTATCAATTTACCCTATATTTCATACAAAACAAAATATTTAAGTAAACTTTATTTAGTTTTGCTATTATTCACTAGGATCTACTGCAAGCTATATCATTCCATAGATCATACTGTAATTTGTATGCATGTACAAACACAACACTACATACATTTTATGATGTTATTAAAAGCTTATAATATTGAATAAAATACGATGTACGATGATAAATATATATATGTATAGTATAGACGAATCTCAAACATAACAAAATAATTGTAAAAGCTTGATTTTATTTAACAAAAATTAAAGCAAAAATATGTTGCTATATACTCATGGTTTTATTATTTTATGTTATGAATACATTTTGAGTTCGTTTTACATGAAAACCAAAATTATGAAATATAAAAAAAAATGCATAATGAATTCTCTGCCATGAAAATACGAAGGATTATATGTGTTCAGATTTTGGTAAATATTCGTATGTTTGTATACATTGCTAAATGTATACTTAATAGCTTTGTTATACAACAACAAAAAATATTGGATGCTTTTGCTTTGATCATGTTGAATTTTTTCTAGTGTGCATATTTTCACATTATTGAGCGCAACCATAATATTTTTTATTGGTGCTTAATAGTTTAGTGGTTTTGGTTTAGTTATTTTTGGATGCAATTTCAAAAATATTTTAATTTGAAATTTGCTATTTCAAGTAAGAATAAAAATGAGAAAAGCAGTGATATCTATATATGCCCTTTTATAACGTACATCCTTTAAACCAGTTGTGGGAGTTGCGGTTATTTAGTAATGCCACCGAGATTCGATCATATATTTAAATTTCCAACAATGAGTTGCTCTAATCAAACTTTTATTACTAAGCTATATAACTCAGTATAAGATGAAGTATTAGTTCATCTAATAAATCTTTTCTCAACCCAAGACTTTATCATTTTAAACAATTGGACCATGAATTAAATTAGTAATCCAAATTCCAAATCCATTTTTTTGATTAACAAAATAAAGAGACCTATCGATTTTTGCACTTTAACATGAAAAAAGTTTACACAATGAGATGTACGATCAAGGCAATAGATGATTAATCAAGGCACAGATGCTTAATCAAGGCAAACTAAGGTATAGTTTTTCATCTTGGTCTTGTTGTAATATAAAGTTCTTAAAAAAAGGATGACCTGGACTAATTAAATGCCTTAATTATGACTATAGTCATAATATAAGAATTATTATATAAGGCTACCTTTTTACGTAACAAACTAGAAAAAACTATTTAATTTACTACTTTGGTTTTATCAGATAAAAATACACTCAAATGACGTAAAGAAGAGAGCACCTTGGTCTTAAGAATATAAGAATGAATTCAGTTTGAATGTGTAATGGATAAAATTATCTGAGAATTACAAAGTAAAGACAAGACAACAGAGCCAGAATTCAAAATAAACTTCAATTGCTTCTACAATGTCTGAAGTTCTAGATAAGTAAGGTTAGCGTTCTCCATTGAACGGGGAAGATGGTATTTAACAGAATTGACTGCGGTATTTTATATTCAACCAAAATGTGGAGAACCAGATTATTTGATCATTGCTTGTTAGTGAATTAATCTGACTTTACATATCAATACTGTGAAGCTATTTAGAATTTGCTGCTATAAAGTTAGTTTCATTACCAGAAAACAGCTTTAAGCCCAATCCACGAGTGGTTATGAACCGTTGATATGATAAGCTCTAATATGGTAAGATCTACGGTTAATTTCGGGTGCACCGCCTTAGTTGTATCTTGTAAGACATACGAATACGGCTAAAACAGTGTGTGGAGAGCTGCAATGTTTGGAACGGGAAGTACCGGGTTCGAATCCCAACGGGGAAGGGTTGCAAAAGGGATTTTTCAACACCTGATTACGATCAGTGATCACGAAAAACACAACTATGACCCCATGTTGAAGTGCAAAATCCATGGGCCGAACCATCGTCCATGTCAATACAGGCTGACTGGAGCAATGCAATGTGCAGATGGATCTAAAATCGAACCTGTATTCGTGCGTCCTCAATTTGGCTGGTGACGGCGTAAGGTAAGACGTTAGAAATTAGCCGCGAAAGAGTTAGGAGAGCTCCGGCCCAAAAAAGATTGCAGGGTTCAAAAACTAGTAAGTGTTTTGTGGTAAAATGATGACCGCTTGGCAATAATTTAGTGTGGCGAGAATTGTAAGAAATTGCAGCAAATTGGCATTTAGACATTTTATTATTTCTTCAGCAGTTTTATCTGCTCGTTTTATCATTAATTACATAATGTGTTTCACGATCCTCTTCTGGTATATCAGTAAGAAGTGTTAGAACATCATTTTCTCAAATGAATGATTCAGGAGTGTATTGTAAGCGTTTTGACTCTTTTACCTTATGTGTTGTAGTAAAGCTTCGCTAATCTTACACTTCTAACTTAGATAAAAGTTAAAATATCTTAAGAGAATGAATAATTTATATTGAGCAGAAAGCCCGTTCATTTTGACCTTGTATGTGAGTTAAATTTTGAGATGACTAAGCATATTATTAAATCATCCCAGTATTGTACGGGCGATCCAATGAATTTAATGAACGAAAATGTGAATTTTAAATGGTCCAATAAAATCGCCAACTTTTGCTATGATGATTTATCAATTGGCTTAAAATTAAATAGCAGATTGATGTGCTCTTCATTGATTTATTAGGCTTATCAAAATAAATTAATAAGTTTTGTGCTTCAGCATAGTTGGCAGCATTAAAGTCCAAGTTTTCAAAGCATTTAAACGTATAACTGTTAACTGAATTTTTCAAATACTGGAATCTTGGTAAGTCGTTTAAGTCTTTATTGTGCATATGATTATCAAGAAATCCTCCCCATTTAATTAGATTACCAAAAATTACGAGACCTTTTTTGGTCAGAACTGTAATCTTCCAAAATTCTACACCAAAATTCCACCATTATGTTAGCTTTATTGGTAAATTTGCTATAAGCTAAATGAAAGTTAAGCTTTCATCCATGACGATCCGAATGCCATTAACTGAACTCTTTATTTGCGAACATGCAAAGTTAGGGTTTAATCCACAAGTACAAATTATAGTGAATATACCGGGTTCAATCAGTGAATACCACATCAACTTGCAAAACATCTTCATTTAGCGTAAAGTAGACAAATGCAACTATATAGTTTACTTCCATTTATTAAACCATGACGTCGTAAATCATGCATTAAAATAGTTTCGGCGTACCTGATAATATTGATATAGGCCTGTAGCTATAAACTTCAGATCTGTTACCACCAATATAAATCGAAGTAACAAAGGACAATTTTCATCGATCTGAAGGCAAACCAATTTCGAAGAATCAGTTAAATAATAACCATTATGGAAAGAATTTATAGTTTGGATTTAATCGAGAAATTTAAACCTCTACCATAATTTTCAATTACTTTATTACTGTCCAATCCTCAACAGTTAGAGAAGTTTTACAATTTACAATTTTCCATGTGTACGGTTCAAGTTGGAGGTTGGGATTATGTAATTCATTTATACTGTGAAATTTTGAGGAACACCTCTATAATGTGAACCCTAGCCGTTTCACGGTTGCCAAACTCATGTAAAAATAACAACATCTGACAATCTAAAATAACATCTGAAGATGTCTCGACTTAAACAATAACATCGAAATGATTCTCCAAATAATAATAAACGATTTGTATTATGGATATATGTTGTAGGCCCGTATCTTATCAACAATCTGGCTCCATCCTAATTGATTGATTGATTGATTGATGAGACTGTGATACCATGCGCTTATCAAGTGTTTCGGTTAACGCTAGTCCTATTCCTACAGCCTTTTCACATTTAACAAATGGTAGCGTAGGAGGGATTTTGATATATTTATATTTCTATAAATATATTTCCATGCATGATAGAAACGACCCAGTTTCAGACACCTTATGATCATTACGGCACAAACCTATTCTATTTTTGTGGTGTACGGAAAGGAAAGTTATGTCAGTAATGACAGAATTGGCCCGGTTTCCCGGTAGCCAATATTCAAACTACTGTTAGCATAAGGCAATCACAATTTTATTGAACTGTTTTGCATTCGGTTTTCTGTATTCTATCATCTCTTATCAGCAACTCCGGTATGTGAAACCAAAATTTTGTAAAAACAAAATCTATTATTTACAATTAATTAATTTATTACATCATTAAAAATATAAAGTTATTAAAATTATAATATAAATTAGATTTTAAAAAAATTGATTAAACATCGCAAATCAATTGAATTAACCGTTTTATGACCAATACGTCATGTAATCGCCGAAAATCTAATTTATATAAACTTTATTTGACACAAAACTTTAACATTAACATAAGTTAGATTATTTTAAATCAATTAAACATTAAAAATCAATTGAATTAACCGTTTTATGAGCAATACGTCATGTAATCACTGAAAATCTAACTTATATACACTTTATTTGACATAAAACTTTAAAATTAATACAAATTAGATTTTAAGAAAATTGATCAAATATTGCAAATTGCCAAAAATCTAATTTATATACACTTTATTTGACACAAAACTTTAAAATTAATATAAATTGGATTTTTTTAAATCGATTAAACATTACAAATCAATTGGATTAACCGTTTTATGACCAATACGTCATGTAATCGCCGAAAATCTAAATTATATACACTTTATTTGACACAAAACTTTAACATTAACATAAGTTAGATTATTTTAAATCGGTTAAACATTACAAATCAATTAAATTAACCGTTTTATGACCAATAAGTCATGTAATCGCTGAAAATCTAATTTATATACACTTTATTTGACACAAAACTTTAAAATTAACATACGTTAGATTTTTGAAAATCGATTAAACATTACAAATCAATTAAATTAAACGTTTTATGACCAATACCAACAATCCGGCTCCATCCTAATTGCAAAAAAATCCTGTTAGGTTGTTCTTCGCTTTGTCATAGCTTTAAAACTGCATTATACTGTTATTTTACACAAACGCACATATTTGGATTAAGTCATATGCTTGCTGGAAACTCAGAAACATCTGGTGTGCATCACGAGATGTTATGTAATATTTAAAATATTAGCCTCAGCGTAAAACCTTATCAGTGACTGACAGATTCGGATGAAATCATTCTTGATAGTCACCTTCAATTTTTTAAGTCAGAATAGTGATTCTCTTGAAGAGTGATTTCTCTTATTAAGACAGTTTTTTGTTTACTGCAGAGAAGAGTTATACTGCAGTAGTTCTCACATTTGGAGTGAACTCCTTTCTTAATGATAGGGCATAAAGCAGCCCTTTTTCTTTAACCAAGTATGCGCTTTACCACACTAATCGAATTAGGTATAAAAAATATGGCCACAAAGTATCTTCTCCAAATATCAAGAGCTCAGAATTAATGCAACGAATCCCATTGTACAGACCTATATTTTCACATAAGTCAGTCTAATTTTTTACAGCTCTACTATTAAAGTCAGCAACCACTATTCTGGCATCAAGTTCAGGTGTGGATCACATCTCAATTAGTTGCCTTGGGTTGGCTAACTCGGTACAAATCATACAAGTGGAAACAGCAATATTTGTTGCTGATTTTAATGTATCAATATATAGACGGCATAACGTTTTAGGGCCTTTCGATCAACTCTATAATTAATACAACAGCTTCAGCAGCGTCGCAAAAAAATTTGCTGGCATCCTGATTTACTCTAGCTATTAAACGACATTTCAGCTTGTCATTTCATTTGTCGAGTTGGAAAAACTAGAAGGGCATATATTTTTTTACCGGTACAGCTTGAAGAGAAACTATCTCATCTTCCTAAAATCTGTTTGAATAATTATATCTTCCACTAAAGTTGTTTTCCTTACTGTATTTTGACTGACAGTAAATGTCTCTGCAGTTCAAATGTGTACACACAGATCATTAATTCCTACTGCTTATATCGTGTTAGAAACTAATTTTCTAACCATAATACACTATCGTATTAATTTATTATTTCTAATTAAATATTATTATTATTATTTGGTGTAATAATTAAGTTTTTGTTGTTGTTCAATTGAATTGCCATTTTGCTCTCAATTTATGTTCTATTGATATTTAATCAACCAGCCCACATACTACATTAGATAGAAACCAAACATATATACCCAACAGGGGTTCTATTACATTCCGAAGCTAAACGACTATAACTCACTCTACAGGATTGATGAAATATTTATACATCAAATAATAATATTCCATATGAAACATGCAAGTTCATTTGTTATTAGCTATAGTGGTTGTTTTTGTTATTGTCAACTAAACATCCGTAAAATGTGTTGTGTCATGTCATATATACATATACTATAAAGTATAAACAAAAGATAACGATGCGACATGCTTTAGGGTTCGGGTAAAAGTGTTTTTTTTTTATAGTTGAACCGAAAATTTATGATTTTTTGATGACTATTTGGTGTGAAGGTTGGTGTTGGAAAAACTTTTGTACATGATTACTAAAAAGAAATCAAACGCCAACAATATAATCAACCAACTCGACTATGTATCGCTCGCTATATAGTATACTTTTACACAATATGGAATGCATTCGATCGATTCTATTATATCAGATAGAACTATATATATAGTGAATAAAACTACCGAACCAAAACTACTATATAAATAATAAAAATGCTGTAAATTGTTACCATAATCATATCTATATAGCGCTAGAGTATATATATGCCATATGTACGAGTACATATACACAGAATACGAGAAATATTTGTTGCTACTCGTATATAAATTGAACGTGACAAGATCATAAAAATGTTTGTTGTGTCGAGAAAATTAAATAAAAAAAAATATTGAAAATAAATAAATAAATTGATTTTAAATAAAATTATAAAAAAAAATAATAATATTGGATTTATATATTTTTATTTATCTCAATTATTTTTGGTTTATGGATTTATATTATTTTTTGTTTATAAATCAACAAGTTGGATGGATTTTGTCTATGTATCACGACATTATTATCTATGATTAAGTTTTTATTGGAAAAACCACTTATTTTATTTAGAAGGTGGATTATCATCGTTGAGCTTCAAATCTGACTGGTAAAAAAAATATAAATTTTAATAGATTCCTGACCGATATATAACTGTGGGTTTTACCATTGAATTACTATATATAGAAATGACACCAAACCATACCGCCGCTACGTAGTTGTTATAGCGCTGTATTCATTTATATCTTAGATAAATTTAAATTAAGGGTTAAAGTATCAACTATATAAAAAAAAACTTTATAGTTATTCAATGGTTTTACCAATAAAGGAAACGACAAAGTATGTCTTCTCTGATTAAACCATATTAAAAGTGGAAATGAAATAGAGCAAATTAATGCTGGTTTTTGAAAGATTCTTTTAAAAAACAAAGTTTCCTATGTGGATATATAGCTTTTGTAGAACATTCTTAATTTGAATTTTTCAGTTTAGATTTGAAATCAGATAGATGTGTCATTATCTGTGAAATTGTTCAATGGTGTCCCGGAGCAAGTTATTTGAATTATTTTCCAAATACAACTTTTTTTTAATTTAAAAGAAAAGTTTTGATTTAAAACTACAATAATAATTGTACGATTATAACTTTTGACCATTTCTTAAAATTTAATTTATTTTTGTAATTGTATTATTCAAGATTTAACCTTTCTTAATGCTTATCTTTAATCATAGTTAATATTTTCTATTTTTTCTGTTTTTTTTATAATTATGATGAAGTGTCCTTATTACTTTTCAACTGTGTTACGTCAACTCTAAGTAACCGAGAAAATAAAAACAAAAAACTGTTATTTCAAAAAAACAAAATACGTTCGACATGTCGTAACGTGTTCCATAATGTTATCAGTTTATTATAGAATCTGCAAATGTTAGCATCGCATTGTAGTGTCAACGTTTTCTCGAAACTGAGGTATGTATTTTTAATATTATTCAACTGTGTTACCAAAAAGTTAATTAAAAGATTTAATAAAATCTATATACTTTATTACGTAATAGAACAAGAATATGTTAACGATAAATATTATTAAAAGTTATGTTTTAAATATTTCAATTTGATTGCGTGCAATTCATTTTCGAAAAAATCGTCAACTGTGTTACCGAACGTAACGCAGTTTACCTCAACCTCGTAAACAAAACACAACATTTATTAAATTAAGAAAAGCCGTCCACAAATTTTTCATGAGAGACGACGTTAGTCGGGCTTCAGCTGGAAAGAGATAAACCGTAACGCAAAACAAAATTAAAGTACAAAAAAGATATCTGTTGGATACTCAAAAATCTCTTTACAAACAATTCGTTGTTGAAAATAGTGATACCTGCTCTTACGTCTTTTTTACTAGGAATCATCTTTATTTTGACGTAGATCCATCAATTAATGTTCGTGAAACGTGTGCTTGCAAAATGCACAGCAATATCAAATTAAAACTAAAAGCTTTAACAAAACTTAATGCTTTAAAAAAAAGTGAATTTATTTTACTGGTACAATCTGCGGTGTGCGATCCAAAACATAAAGATTGCATGTATAATGTATGCAGTTTATGCAAAGACATTAGTGTTATGTTAAATATTGGAAGTGATATCAGAACTATAGAATGGTATGAATGGGTGCGCAAATTGGAAATTTTTTGTGTTACTTTTGTTTCCCCTGCGTTATTTTTCGTCCTACAGCAAAATTCTATATTTTCTTTCTTTTTAAATCAATAGAATGTAATTCTAACATTTTAAAATGCAAAATCTAAATCATGGAGAAAATATCATTTAGGAAATAACTTGACATCTCAAACCTACAACCCTAAAATTAAATTAATTTTCAAAATAAATATCTTGAGTGTGATCTTGGTAACTCAGCTGACAAAAATTTCAATTTTTTTACATTAATTGATTTATTTTGATATTTTTTTTTTAAATTATATTAATTTTTAATTGAATACAATGAGAAGAGAAACCTGAAAGTGAAACCAAATATTAATAAAATTTTAAATATTAAATTTTTTTATCTAGTAACCACGTTCACATAAATTAGGAAGAATTTTTAAAATTTTTTAGTAAAGTTAACTGCCAGTAACGGAATCGAGTTGTTTCAAATAAGAACAGTGCAAAAAAAAACAAAAATAAAATTCTATTTGTACAATTTTAAAGATATTGGCCCAGATACCTAAGAAATTGAATTGTTTTCTACTGAAGTTCAATTGTTTCCTTATAAAATAATAGTAAAATATCTGCTAAATTTAAAAAAAATTTCTTCTATATAGACATATATAGTAATAAAATATTTGTTTGCTTATTTTTAATGTAAATTTGATGAAGTTTATATAGTATAGGCGATTCTTATTTCGATACTTTCCAAAAATCTACCTTCTCTCAAAATTATTTGAATATTTTAAATAGTCTTAATTTAGCCATATTTAATATTTTTGCACGTACCTTTTGTTGTCCAACTGCTAGTGTGATTTCCTGTACCAAATGATTCTATTGATATCCAGGATGTTATTGCTGTAATTAAAACAACAAAAACAAATTAAAAACAAGTTAAAAACATAATAAAATTTATATGATTCTACTCGAAACAGGAAATTGTTATCTATATATACTTATATAATAATAATATATATATATATATATATATATATATATATATATATATATATATATATATATATATTTAAGCGCTTTACCCACAGGAAAACGAAAATGAAAACTGATTTTTAATTATTCAATAAGACTGTCCAATAAGACTGTGTGTTTCTGACATTTGAAAAAAAAACTCTGTTACATTCCCAATTTTTTACTACGCTGTCCGAAAAGTATAATAATGAAGAAAAATCACAATTATCAACGAAGAAGTTCAAATGTTTCTTATATGGCTTTTGAAGCCGCTTTCACAGAAAAATTCTGCAGAATTTTTCAGTAATATTTCTTCGGCAAAACATGACGGAATTAAATTTTGTTTACCTTTTTTTAGTAATTTTTTAGTAATAAATAATAAAATTCAATTTTAGGTTGGTATACACTTTCGGAATTTACTAAAAAAGATAAAGAATATTTAATTCCGTCATGTTTTGCCGAAGAAATATTACTGAAAAAATTCTGCAGAATTTTTTTATGAAAGCGGCACGAATGGTATTATGTATTACAAAACCAAGTAGTGAATTTTATATGTTTTATTGTATAATATCCGAGTGTGCTACGCAATGAGTTGGCTTTTATTATAGAAAGTTTTGATATTTGTCAAAAATTATCATAGCAATTGGCCGTGACAATTTGAGTATGTTCGTTATTATCAAATAAATGTCAAAAATGTGTATTCATAAAAATGTATCACTGGTTTCGGACACAGTCAAAAACTACAATAAATTTCGTATGGTAAAGCTAAAATCCTTTGAAACCGGTTCGTAACCCCTATACAAAATCTGTTTAATCCAAAAAAAACGAGATAACCCTTCGTCTCTTCATATTGCATATATGCAATGTCTGTAAAAGTATACTATAATATAATATAAGTATATTAAAATGGTGCGTTTTCTTGCAATTTTACTACGATGTCTGTGTCTTTATAATACTCTCTTGATTTTGTTCATAGGGAATATATTTATTTTACTGCCAATTTAAGTGCCAAAACGTTAGTTATAAATAGTCAGTCTGAGGTGAAACAATCGACTAGGTACACGGGTGTCAATTTTTTGTGTTTTAGCCAGAAAAACAAATCAAATATTACGAAGTAAGAATTATTTTTATTTATAAATATGTGCTATATGGTTGTAAAGTGTTATTGTCATTATTTACATGTATTGACAGAAGTCAAAGCAATAGACCAAACAAAACTTGTAACGACTTCTACAGATAAAATATTATGGTGCTGCTGAGATTTTATTAAAGATCCAGAAGAGATACAATTTTAAGGTGACGAACCTGAAGATTTTCTTGACCTATGTGTGCCGTATTCTTGCTTCAAATTTTTTTTTTTTTATGAGGATTTATTAAATTTGATAACCAGCGAATCAAATTCGTATATTTGTTAAATAAAAAAGAATATAAATAATACGAAATGCATCTGAGCTAGAACTGAGAAAATTTGTAAGAGTTTGTATATTGATGTCGGTTATACATATTCCGAATTACCGCCGCTACTGGTCTCCCATCGCAGGTAACCAGTTAATTCAGGAAACAATGTTATTACCCAACTTCGAAAGGATCAAGTAATCATTTCATTTCAATGACAATGAAAAAATGCTGCCAACGAATCATCCAGATTTTGACAGACTGTATAAAATTCGGCCGATAATCAAATCGCTACAAAAATTTTTTAGAAAAGTGCCTTTGGAATCATGCCTTTCTGTTGATGAACAGCTGTGTTCGACCAAATTTCGTGCTCTCAGAAATCTCCGGCTTTTCATACAATATTGTATATACGGGACAAGAAAATGATCCCCGTTAGCGATTGCCGTCTAAAAAAAAATTTATTTTCTCCTCGGGAGTTTTGTTTTTTATAAAATAGTTTTGAATAACTAAAGCCTCGTTTTCATCATTTTCTATATTTAGGCTGCATGGCATACTCAAGGTAAATGGCATTATCAGTAATTTTTTTAGTATATCGAATTACTGTTAAAAGGGTGAGTAAATTGAAGTTGTTGTTGTCATTTTTTCACATTGGAATTATTTCTTTAAACAAAACAAACATGCGAATAAAATTATTTAAAAATTATTATAATTACTAAACTACGGTACGGAAAGATGTTTGTTTTAATTATTAATTTCTTCCATTTTTAAAAATTATAATTTGCCGAACTTTACAATTTACCTTGAGCCGATATATAATTGTGGAAAGAATTTGACCTCAGTCTTCACAGTCACTTTTGTTCCCAGAAATTATATCTAAGGCTGCATGTCTTAGTTATAATTTCCGAGAACCAAAGTGATTGTGAAGACTGTGGTCAAATTCTAAAAATATAATACCCGTTTACTTTGGTAATGATCTGATTTATTTAATAACCTGTATGCCACCAGCAATTTAATGTCTAACATTACATTCAACTAAGCTTTTAAGAGTTATTGAAAGAATACAGCAAAAGCAATGTTCAAATATTTTATTGCAACGTAATATACCTTCAAATCAAATCAAATCAAATAAAAAGAACAAAAAGTCTAAAAAAAAATGATTCAGCTAGAAGCTAAATTTTATATTATGATTTCACTTCTGCCTCTTCAAATATCCCGTATATCTTTATGAGATTTTTATGTTATTTTTCCGGTTTATTTTATTTTTCCAAGTAAAACAACAAAATTCTTTTCACCTTTTCCAATCTTTAATGTAAAGTCGATTTGATACGTATGCTTGTATAAGACAAATTCAAAATTCTTAAAGTTAAAAAAAAAATACTGGGTCGGGTGAAATTGAAAGTAAAAAGGGTTAACGGAACTTGTTTTTATTTTAACAACACAAAAGAAAATTTCTTTATATATATGAAAATCAAATTAAAGCTAATGGGAAAAGTTTTATTTTTGTTTGTGCAGTTTATTTTTATGTCGCTTTTAACGTATTTCTTTATTTTTGCTCGTTTCTTTAAATTACAAATTGTAATGGCCGTCAGTTGCAAAATTCATACAAACAAAAATGCCCTAATTGATTTTCGTTTTGATATGTCAAAATAAAAATAAAATTTTTGGTTATGAACACTCAAATAAGTGTCAATCGAATAATTGATGTTAATCGAGTTCAATTGTTTTTATGTGACTCAACAAGTTTCGTAAATCGCAGTTCCAATTACATTTTGAATAATTCTACTAAAAATATTTATCAACCGTGCATTAATTTGGCAGTTGGTTTTGGAAGTTAATTTGGAATATCTTAATAAATTTTCCAAAATTAAACACAAATGAAATATTTTTGACATGCTGAATCGTGCTTACAGACAGTAAAGCGTAAAAGAAAGGATAAGAAAAGTTGTTATAAAGCCTGATTTTCAGAATGGTGTAAAATTAATAAAACGAGAAGGAGGTCGCTACCCACTTAAGAACCGATATACTCGCGAAAAAAAATTGTGTGAAAATTATTCGAGATGATGCAGTTAAATTTAATGGATATATAACGTTAGGAATGCATCTATGGACTAATTCACTCACACATCGACATTTTTGATATAATTAAAATATAAATGAAAGTTCGAGAAGAGGTTTCGAGTCTTATTCAACCAGTAAACGAGTAATAACAATGATCTAAATTGATATTCAGTAAAAGTGTTAACAAGACGTGTTATATTAAAAATTCCAGTGACAGGAATGAACATCAGTTCGGCAGTAAGTGCGATCAAGTGAGTGTTAGTGATTGCAAACTGGCAAGTTGCTACATCCTGAAGGGAAGCAGATTATTTGTTCGTTTTGTAATCATATTCTGACAACTGAAGCAAAAGAAGCAAACAAGGGTTAGCTGATGAATTTGCCATCAATGATGACGATATGGAGCAAACTGATATCGTTCAACACAGTATCAACACGGAAAATGCTACTCGTATTTGCCAAGCGCCAATGCGATTACCATTAGCGAAACAACAAGGGACCGAAGAGCTGGTTAAAACAATGGATAGTGATGGAGCCACTAAACGATTAATAGAGTGCATGTTCAACGAGAGCTTAACTCGTTCGGTGTATCTGGATGACATTATAGTAAATTTGACGTAAATTTAAGCATTTGATGAACATGAAGCATTTGGACCATTTACATATTAAAGTTGCATATTAAAGTTGAGTGCATCAAAATGTAGCCTTTTCAAGAAAGGGATAAACTGCCTGAGTCAAATATTATCAAGTAAAACTATAAAGTCATGCGCCCCAATATGAAAGTGGATACAGCACTTGGCCCTTTTTGGGCCTGATTTATTATTTTTATAAATTCAAAATTTAATTTTCGTAACAAAATTTTTGGTTACAAAATTTTAAGCAAGATACATGATTTTGATGTACAAAGTACCTTTTTTTTCTTAACAGAAAACTCTTTTATTTTTTATCGATCAAAATCGACCTAAAAATGATGAAACGAAGGAACCATAAACTGGCTGGTTATACAATTTACAAAGTTAACAATGTAACTTAAACCATTTTTACATAAAAAATTTGATAAATTATTATACATAATAAGGTTGTGTTATCACAATTTCAATAACATCTTTCGTATAAAAATGATAATATGCTGACAAAGTATTAAAATGATTGATCCATCACAGACGATGAAACATTAGAATGCAGAGTAAAGAATAAAAAATCTCCGTTTTCCATGTAAGTACGGTAACATGAAACTCACAACCATATAGTCAAGTATGTACATATTATGTATATGTTGACAAAAATTCTTTGTTTATGTGTATGTACACATATTATATACTATAGAAAGACGACAGACATCATTGTGTATAGAACACAAAAGCAAATTAATACATTTTCTAAAGAACAAAAGCAGTTAAAATAAAAAGTTTTTGCGAAGAAAATTGTTTTATTCTCAAAGTTTGGTTTACACAATGGTTACAATGTGGTTAGAATTTCGACTTTGTTATCATCATTGCAAGAGTATATCATAATGAGACTTGGGAAATTTGGAATGCGGGGAAAATTAGCAATAATCAAGCCATATACGAGAGTATACATAAGTATTGTTTACCATTTGATTTTTGATCGGTTGACATAGATAAGTGTTTGAAGTTTTTCAAAACTATTGTTAAAACATACTTACATATGTATAAGTATTCTTAAAAAAATTAGCTTCAAAATGACATGATAAGTAAAGCCTGGAAAATGTAAGTAAGCCTGCTTGTTAAAGAATTGCAAGAGAGCAAAAATTAAAGGGATCACATCTAGACCAACTTGTGGACCAGCACTATAGCACCGACTGTTAACTGTTTAAGACTATAAGCAATGGTTCTAATACAAGCAATGAAATCTGAATAAATTCAACACCATAATTGCAACGGTCGAGAAAAGAGTTTTGACACAGGCGCATGACCCACCGTAAGTAAAAAATTATGAAAATATCAAACAAGCAATTATTAAAAAAGTTTACCGAATCCTATAGCATTTAAGAATTCCGATGTTGGTATAAGGTCTATTATTGGACAATCGTAAGCCTTTCAGCTCTTTGATAACAAAAGGAAATTAAAGCAAAATGTCAGCGATGATTTGCGTAAATCTCTATGGATGAACCGGTTACCAATTCAAGTTAGAGCAATATAGTTGTAGCAGAAAAAAGATTAATCGAAGTAGCTGTGGTTGCTAATTCATTACTCGAACAGCTACATATCAACAATATTCAAGCTATTAAATTTAATTCTGCAAACAATAGTTTAGATAATTAACATGTGACTTCACCTAATCATACTACAACAGTAATAGCCTTAAAGAAACGTGTTGAGGATTTGAGGAACCAATTATTTTCGACAATACCAAAGTGATACAAAACTCCGAATAGACCACGAGAGTCTACGACTCTTTGGCCAATAATTGAGCACTCAACACTAAACTCGATCGATATTCGTTGCCTCTTTGCAAGATTTTACAAACTTATTTGGCAACGTTTTCGTTTTTTTCAAAAGTAGACCACTAAGTACCAATCAAGGAATCTGATATCCACAAAACAGATAATATCACCATTTAGATTATATGAATTCCACTACATGACCTTAGAATTGTGTAGAACGCCACATCTGATGCCTAAACTGACCTAATCTAAATATATCAATCAACACGTTCAAAACTTTCGTTTAATATTTAAACGTTTCCACGGATTTGGTCTGTGTATTAATTCAGCAAAATTTCTGGGCTATTTTGTAACACCATCGGCAGTTAAACCACTACCAGCAAAAACCCGTGCCATTAACAACTTAAATTTGCCAAAAATACCTAAGGGACTTAAAAGATTCCTGGCTTTGATAAACTTCTATTGAGGGTTCATACCAAATACGGTCGAGAATCAAAAGCATTTACAGCAACTCATTAAGCGCAATAAAAAGAAAATGATAGCACAAAGACGACAAGAAAATTAAATATTTTAATCAATGCATAGTAGATTAGCATAAAATACTTTACAAGCGTATATCAAGCAACAAATGCAGTACTTTATCAATCCATCAATGGAAAAAAGTTGCCTCTCGGGTTTTATTTAAAAAATTTAACCTGATACATAGCGGAAATAAAATCGCAATGTACCAAGCTGTTAGATACATCCAACATATGATCGAAATTAGGCGATTTTATATTTTGACAGATAACAAACCCCTAATCTTGCTTTTCAGCTCCTCAACAAAATCGTATACATGACCTTATAAGCCAATACCCTATGGTTATACGTCATATTTTTCGCTCAAAGAACATAATCTTTTTTGAAGTAATTGCTGTACATATGCAGGATGATGAATAGCTAAACCTGATGTTGCAAGATAGCAAACAACATTCTCTAAAACTCCAAAACTAACCATTTCTGGTAGTTTATACAAATATATTGCGATATCGTCAACGGCTCGTCCATTTATTCGTAGTATCGTTGTTTATTTATCATAAATAAATTGCACGACCCCGCTTATCCGCAGGCGTAAAGGACATACGACTATACAACTAAATAAGGGACTCGAACACATAAACATCGACTTGATTAGTCCTCCTCCTCCAATGAGTATCGTTATTGCTTGACGAAAATAGACAGGCTTACCAAATGGCCGGAAGCAATACCAATCACAATACGAATCATAACCGATTTAGAGTGACAATTTAGGTCTTAATTGTTTCACAAATTGTCTATCATATAATATACTTGGAAGTAATCACTAAGAGACTACGAGTTGCCGTCCGCAATTCAAACACATGTCAAGAGATTTAACAGAAGTCATAAATGGTTAGAACTATTGCCAACCATATTATTAGGACTCATAAGAAGGATATTGAAGCATCACTTAAAACATTGAAGCAATGCAGCAATTACAACCAAGGCCAGCTTCAAATTACAATACGATTTATCCTTATACAAAAAGGCTTGTTTTCCTACGAATTGATACAGAACGACTAGCTCTTCCTCAACCTTATGAAGACCCGCTTAAGATTCTTAAGAGTCACCCCAAACATTCTAAACAACTATCGCTAATTTGTAACAAGTGGAACCACTTGTCCCTTTAGAGATAATAGATTCCCTTAGAGACGCGGGAAACTGTGGACTGTGGAAAGCTTTCAATAATCTCTCAATAATAGTAGTATTTGCTTAAAAAAACAAAATCGAGGTTATTTTGGATTTCAATTTTCTCAAAAAAATAAACAAATGATAGTTCTTTTTGAAGTTAATTTTTTTATGTGTTGGCAGCCCAAAAATCATTTCTATTTATTTCTATGTTGTATCTACTGAAATACTAGTATAAAAGAAATAGGTTTTCAATGTTATTGTAAACTATGTAGTTCACCACTAAAAAAAAATATAAAACCTATTGATTTTTAAGACAACATTTAGGAAACGCTTGTGAAGCATTCATATATAGAGAAAGGGCAGAACAATGGCACTGTATAACATTATGTTGTTTTTTATATAGATCCAGACATACTTGTTGATTCTATACAACAATGTTCGTGCATATTTAAATTGAATTAGTTTCTACAGTGATTTTCATCAGGTTTTTACCACCATTTTATTGATGTTTTTATATTTTTGGTTTAATGCATTTCGCGTACGTGACATCACACATATCATTTTGTCTGTATTTTTTTTTTGTTTTGTTATATGTATATGTTATAGGGTAAATGTTTATGCATCATTGAGCAGATTACGTGCGATATTTTTTTATTGTGCACGTTGGTAGTCTTAATTTTTTATGTTCTAAATTTGTTTTTTATGAAGATATATTATACAGAATTTGATTTGAAAAAGTATCATCATATCGTTATTTTGTAATTCATTTGATGCAATATCCTGCAATGTAACTGTAGAAAATGTTGGAAAATTATTACAAATCGGCCTCAGAGACAACATTCAAATTATAGTTCACATTTTTGACAATCATACATTATATTGAAAGTTATAAAGTAATCGTCCCTGATTATTGCCCACTTTATGAAATTGTGAGTTCCCGTCATCCAATGCTTTTACTCCTAGAATTGATTTGCCTTTGGGAAAATTAAATTTTTATAATTTCCATTCAATTTGTTTTTACATTTACTCATCGCCGGGAAATTTATTTGGTTTTTATTCAATTATATTGGGAGAAATGGGTAGAAAAATTCATGAGATTTATTTGGGGATGGACAAGTGTTTAATATTGGCAAGAGATTTAAAATATTGGCCGAAATTCTATAATAATTCAAACCACCTCCTGATGCCTGATGTCGTTCCAAATATGCCATTTACAAAAGTAAGAATTGAATTTTTTTCCGTTAAGTCTAAGACGTGATTAAGAACAATAATTAGCATCAGTGTATTTCGTCAGTCAAGTTATATAATGAACCTCCATTTAATTCGGAGCAAGAACAGAAACCTCCACGTATGTCACGTTTTTCTTACTGGATGTATCCACTAATTTCTCACTTGGTTCGAAAAGATTTAAGTTCATTTTCAAACTATCATCTGTATCTCGGTTAATTTCTAATATTTTCCTTTACGTCGTCGCCAATCAAATCGAGGACACGCGATTACTATTTCGACTACTATACCTAGCTTTAACTTTACGCCAGGAATTGACCAAATGTAAATTTTTTTAAACACTCAGTTTTAATACGGATTGACAGTTTACAGTTAAAGTACTTATCTAACATAGTAAAAAGAAAATCTTCTTCCTCGTTTAATTAATTATGCTTATCAAAACTGACAAAAATCAAAATTAAAAACTTTTTTTTCTGAAATTTCACTCCTATCAAATTCAGGTGAAATGTATATGAAAAAAATAATTAAATTACGTTTTTAGTCAGTTTTCGTGTCAGTTTACAAAATATAAATGTGACAGTTTATTTTTTTATTATTATTATAAATTGCTACCCATATACACTTTATGACAACACGGCACATGTGAACAAAGGCTATATCGAAATGTATATTCACATTTATCTATTCAACTGGTAAAATTTGTCATCGTATCGGTAGTAAACATTGATACAATACATAAACAATTTACATACAAGTAGCTGCTATCAAAGATTAACAATTCTTGCTCAACATAATGTAAATAGATGCTCGAGAAAATGATACGAAAGCTATAATCCAAAGTAAATGAACTCTATATAAACTCATCTGTTTATATGAGTATGGTTTATAGGGTGTTTAGATTTTACATATTTTATTGAAATTATATGCACTGACAACAACACATAAACCACAAAAACGTAATTTTATAAACTAATAAGCAACAAATGATTCATACGGAAAATTTATCTACCCATTACCATAATATTCCAAAATATTTGTTGCCTTGTTTCTGTGACATGTTTCTATTTTCCAAGAAATATTTTTGTTGATATAAATTGAATTTGTGTGCGATTCGGGCAGGATGAGGGACTATATAAAAAGGATAAAGTAAAACTTTTTAAACATTTACCAAACTGTGGTCCAGGGGTACTACCGACATCTCTTGTAAAATACAAACGAAATGAATATTGAGATGAATGATGATATCGAAATGAATATTACAAACGGAATGAATGAGATTTTGTCCATTGTTTTTTGGCCACGTACATAATTGCAATCTGAAGACTGCAGTATACCATTGCAAGCTGGATTTTAAGCTGAGATCCATTTACAATGAAATCCAATGGATTAAGAAAGATCATTGAAAACGGTTGCCTCGAGTTGGGCACTTAGCCGATAGACTAATGCTCGTTAATATAACAAATCGGTTGGTTCATGTTTTGGTAAACGCATTGTACATATTTTCTGCTTTAATATTCGGAATTATAGTGGCATCTGGCCAACGATTATAGCAATCGATCATTTTCGAGGGGAAGCTCGTCGAATCATACGGTTTTGTTTTTGTTGTGCTTCATTATCTTACACTTCTGGCAGCGTACATAAAGTACTTTGCCGAAGAGCGTCTTTCTTGATTCATTGATGGTCATACTCAGTTTTTCTGCTTCGTAAACTGGTCTATCGTACCGGTTGAAACATTGCACCACAATTTCTTTGTCAATTAGAATTTAGAATTTAGAATTTAGAATTTAGAATTTACAATTTACAATTTACAATTTACAATTTACAATTTACAATTTACAATTTACAATTTACAATTTACAATTTACAATTTACAATTTACAATTTACAATTTACAATTTACAATTTACAATTTACAATTTACAATTTACAATTTACAATTTACAATTTACAATTTACAATTTACAATTTACAATTTACAATTTACAATTTACAATTTAGAATTTAGAATTTAGAATTTAGAATTTAGAATTTAGAATTTAGAATTTAGAATTTAGAATTTAGAATTTAGAATTTAGAATTTAGAATTTAGAATTTAGAATTTAGAATTTAGAATTTAGAATTTAGAATTTAGAATTTAGAATTTAGAATTTAGAATTTAGAATTTAGAATTTAGAATTTAGAATTTAGAATTTAGAATTTAGAATTTAGAATTTAGAATTTAGAATTTAGAATTTAGAATTTAGAATTTAGAATTTAGAATTTAGAATTTAGAATTTAGAATTTAGAATTTAGAATTTAGAATTTAGAATTTAGAATTTAGAATTTAGAATTTAGAATTTAGAATTTAGAATTTAGAATTTAGAATTTAGAATTTAGAATTTAGAATTTAGAATTTAGAATTTAGAATTTAGAATTTAGAATTTAGAATTTAGAATTTAGAATTTAGAATTTAGAATTTAGAATTTAGAATTTAGAATTTAGAATTTAGAATTTAGAATTTAGAATTTAGAATTTAGAATTTAGAATTTAGAATTTAGAATTTAGAATTTAGAATTTAGAATTTAGAATTTAGAATTTAGAATTTAGAATTTAGAATTTAGAATTTAGAATTTAGAATTTAGAATTTAGAATTTAGAATTTAGAATTTAGAATTTAGAATTTAGAATTTAGAATTTAGAATTTAGAATTTAGAATTTAGAATTTAGAATTTAGAATTTAGAATTTAGAATTTAGAATTTAGAATTTAGAATTTAGAATTTAGAATTTAGAATTTAGAATTTAGAATTTAGAATTTAGAATTTAGAATTTAGAATTTAGAATTTAGAATTTAGAATTTAGAATTTAGAATTTAGAATTTAGAATTTAGAATTTAGAATTTAGAATTTAGAATTTAGAATTTAGAATTTAGAATTTAGAATTTAGAATTTAGAATTTAGAATTTAGAATTTAGAATTTAGAATTTAGAATTTAGAATTTAGAATTTAGAATTTAGAATTTAGAATTTAGAATTTAGAATTTAGAATTTAGAATTTAGAATTTAGAATTTAGAATTTAGAATTTAGAATTTAGAATTTAGAATTTAGAATTTAGAATTTAGAATTTAGAATTTAGAATTTAGAATTTAGAATTTAGAATTTAGAATTTAGAATTTAGAATTTAGAATTTAGAATTTAGAATTTAGAATTTAGAATTTAGAATTTAGAATTTAGAATTTAGAATTTAGAATTTAGAATTTAGAATTTAGAATTTAGAATTTAGAATTTAGAATTTAGAATTTAGAATTTAGAATTTAGAATTTAGAATTTAGAATTTAGAATTTAGAATTTAGAATTTAGAATTTAGAATTTAGAATTTAGAATTTAGAATTTAGAATTTAGAATTTAGAATTTAGAATTTAGAATTTAGAATTTAGAATTTAGAATTTAGAATTTAGAATTTAGAATTTAGAATTTAGAATTTAGAATTTAGAATTTAGAATTTAGAATTTAGAATTTAGAATTTAGAATTTAGAATTTAGAATTTAGAATTTAGAATTTAGAATTTAGAATTTAGAATTTAGAATTTAGAATTTAGAATTTAGAATTTAGAATTTAGAATTTAGAATTTAGAATTTAGAATTTAGAATTTAGAATTTAGAATTTAGAATTTAGAATTTAGAATTTAGAATTTAGAATTTAGAATTTAGAATTTAGAATTTAGAATTTAGAATTTAGAATTTAGAATTTAGAATTTAGAATTTAGAATTTAGAATTTAGAATTTAGAATTTAGAATTTAGAATTTAGAATTTAGAATTTAGAATTTAGAATTTAGAATTTAGAATTTAGAATTTAGAATTTAGAATTTAGAATTTAGAATTTAGAATTTAGAATTTAGAATTTAGAATTTAGAATTTAGAATTTAGAATTTAGAATTTAGAATTTAGAATTTAGAATTTAGAATTTAGAATTTAGAATTTAGAATTTAGAATTTAGAATTTAGAATTTAGAATTTAGAATTTAGAATTTAGAATTTAGAATTTAGAATTTAGAATTTAGAATTTAGAATTTAGAATTTAGAATTTAGAATTTAGAATTTAGAATTTAGAATTTAGAATTTAGAATTTAGAATTTAGAATTTAGAATTTAGAATTTAGAATTTAGAATTTAGAATTTAGAATTTAGAATTTAGAATTTAGAATTTAGAATTTAGAATTTAGAATTTAGAATTTAGAATTTAGAATTTAGAATTTAGAATTTAGAATTTAGAATTTAGAATTTAGAATTTAGAATTTAGAATTTAGAATTTAGAATTTAGAATTTAGAATTTAGAATTTAGAATTTAGAATTTAGAATTTAGAATTTAGAATTTAGAATTTAGAATTTAGAATTTAGAATTTAGAATTTAGAATTTAGAATTTAGAATTTAGAATTTAGAATTTAGAATTTAGAATTTAGAATTTAGAATTTAGAATTTAGAATTTAGAATTTAGAATTTAGAATTTAGAATTTAGAATTTAGAATTTAGAATTTAGAATTTAGAATTTAGAATTTAGAATTTAGAATTTAGAATTTAGAATTTAGAATTTAGAATTTAGAATTTAGAATTTAGAATTTAGAATTTAGAATTTAGAATTTAGAATTTAGAATTTAGAATTTAGAATTTAGAATTTAGAATTTAGAATTTAGAATTTAGAATTTAGAATTTAGAATTTAGAATTTAGAATTTAGAATTTAGAATTTAGAATTTAGAATTTAGAATTTAGAATTTAGAATTTAGAATTTAGAATTTAGAATTTAGAATTTAGAATTTAGAATTTAGAATTTAGAATTTAGAATTTAGAATTTAGAATTTAGAATTTAGAATTTAGAATTTAGAATTTAGAATTTAGAATTTAGAATTTAGAATTTAGAATTTAGAATTTAGAATTTAGAATTTAGAATTTAGAATTTAGAATTTAGAATTTAGAATTTAGAATTTAGAATTTAGAATTTAGAATTTAGAATTTAGAATTTAGAATTTAGAATTTAGAATTTAGAATTTAGAATTTAGAATTTAGAATTTAGAATTTAGAATTTAGAATTTAGAATTTAGAATTTAGAATTTAGAATTTAGAATTTAGAATTTAGAATTTAGAATTTAGAATTTAGAATTTAGAATTTAGAATTTAGAATTTAGAATTTAGAATTTAGAATTTAGAATTTAGAATTTAGAATTTAGAATTTAGAATTTAGAATTTAGAATTTAGAATTTAGAATTTAGAATTTAGAATTTAGAATTTAGAATTTAGAATTTAGAATTTAGAATTTAGAATTTAGAATTTAGAATTTAGAATTTAGAATTTAGAATTTAGAATTTAGAATTTAGAATTTAGAATTTAGAATTTAGAATTTAGAATTTAGAATTTAGAATTTAGAATTTAGAATTTAGAATTTAGAATTTAGAATTTAGAATTTAGAATTTAGAATTTAGAATTTAGAATTTAGAATTTAGAATTTAGAATTTAGAATTTAGAATTTAGAATTTAGAATTTAGAATTTAGAATTTAGAATTTAGAATTTAGAATTTAGAATTTAGAATTTAGAATTTAGAATTTAGAATTTAGAATTTAGAATTTAGAATTTAGAATTTAGAATTTAGAATTTAGAATTTAGAATTTAGAATTTAGAATTTAGAATTTAGAATTTAGAATTTAGAATTTAGAATTTAGAATTTAGAATTTAGAATTTAGAATTTAGAATTTAGAATTTAGAATTTAGAATTTAGAATTTAGAATTTAGAATTTAGAATTTAGAATTTAGAATTTAGAATTTAGAATTTAGAATTTAGAATTTAGAATTTAGAATTTAGAATTTAGAATTTAGAATTTAGAATTTAGAATTTAGAATTTAGAATTTAGAATTTAGAATTTAGAATTTAGAATTTAGAATTTAGAATTTAGAATTTAGAATTTAGAATTTAGAATTTAGAATTTAGAATTTAGAATTTAGAATTTAGAATTTAGAATTTAGAATTTAGAATTTAGAATTTAGAATTTAGAATTTAGAATTTAGAATTTAGAATTTAGAATTTAGAATTTAGAATTTAGAATTTAGAATTTAGAATTTAGAATTTAGAATTTAGAATTTAGAATTTAGAATTTAGAATTTAGAATTTAGAATTTAGAATTTAGAATTTAGAATTTAGAATTTAGAATTTAGAATTTAGAATTTAGAATTTAGAATTTAGAATTTAGAATTTAGAATTTAGAATTTAGAATTTAGAATTTAGAATTTAGAATTTAGAATTTAGAATTTAGAATTTAGAATTTAGAATTTAGAATTTAGAATTTAGAATTTAGAATTTAGAATTTAGAATTTAGAATTTAGAATTTAGAATTTAGAATTTAGAATTTAGAATTTAGAATTTAGAATTTAGAATTTAGAATTTAGAATTTAGAATTTAGAATTTAGAATTTAGAATTTAGAATTTAGAATTTAGAATTTAGAATTTAGAATTTAGAATTTAGAATTTAGAATTTAGAATTTAGAATTTAGAATTTAGAATTTAGAATTTAGAATTTAGAATTTAGAATTTAGAATTTAGAATTTAGAATTTAGAATTTAGAATTTAGAATTTAGAATTTAGAATTTAGAATTTAGAATTTAGAATTTAGAATTTAGAATTTAGAATTTAGAATTTAGAATTTAGAATTTAGAATTTAGAATTTAGAATTTAGAATTTAGAATTTAGAATTTAGAATTTAGAATTTAGAATTTAGAATTTAGAATTTAGAATTTAGAATTTAGAATTTAGAATTTAGAATTTAGAATTTAGAATTTAGAATTTAGAATTTAGAATTTAGAATTTAGAATTTAGAATTTAGAATTTAGAATTTAGAATTTAGAATTTAGAATTTAGAATTTAGAATTTAGAATTTAGAATTTAGAATTTAGAATTTAGAATTTAGAATTTAGAATTTAGAATTTAGAATTTAGAATTTAGAATTTAGAATTTAGAATTTAGAATTTAGAATTTAGAATTTAGAATTTAGAATTTAGAATTTAGAATTTAGAATTTAGAATTTAGAATTTAGAATTTAGAATTTAGAATTTAGAATTTAGAATTTAGAATTTAGAATTTAGAATTTAGAATTTAGAATTTAGAATTTAGAATTTAGAATTTAGAATTTAGAATTTAGAATTTAGAATTTAGAATTTAGAATTTAGAATTTAGAATTTAGAATTTAGAATTTAGAATTTAGAATTTAGAATTTAGAATTTAGAATTTAGAATTTAGAATTTAGAATTTAGAATTTAGAATTTAGAATTTAGAATTTAGAATTTAGAATTTAGAATTTAGAATTTAGAATTTAGAATTTAGAATTTAGAATTTAGAATTTAGAATTTAGAATTTAGAATTTAGAATTTAGAATTTAGAATTTAGAATTTAGAATTTAGAATTTAGAATTTAGAATTTAGAATTTAGAATTTAGAATTTAGAATTTAGAATTTAGAATTTAGAATTTAGAATTTAGAATTTAGAATTTAGAATTTAGAATTTAGAATTTAGAATTTAGAATTTAGAATTTAGAATTTAGAATTTAGAATTTAGAATTTAGAATTTAGAATTTAGAATTTAGAATTTAGAATTTAGAATTTAGAATTTAGAATTTAGAATTTAGAATTTAGAATTTAGAATTTAGAATTTAGAATTTAGAATTTAGAATTTAGAATTTAGAATTTAGAATTTAGAATTTAGAATTTAGAATTTAGAATTTAGAATTTAGAATTTAGAATTTAGAATTTAGAATTTAGAATTTAGAATTTAGAATTTAGAATTTAGAATTTAGAATTTAGAATTTAGAATTTAGAATTTAGAATTTAGAATTTAGAATTTAGAATTTAGAATTTAGAATTTAGAATTTAGAATTTAGAATTTAGAATTTAGAATTTAGAATTTAGAATTTAGAATTTAGAATTTAGAATTTAGAATTTAGAATTTAGAATTTAGAATTTAGAATTTAGAATTTAGAATTTAGAATTTAGAATTTAGAATTTAGAATTTAGAATTTAGAATTTAGAATTTAGAATTTAGAATTTAGAATTTAGAATTTAGAATTTAGAATTTAGAATTTAGAATTTAGAATTTAGAATTTAGAATTTAGAATTTAGAATTTAGAATTTAGAATTTAGAATTTAGAATTTAGAATTTAGAATTTAGAATTTAGAATTTAGAATTTAGAATTTAGAATTTAGAATTTAGAATTTAGAATTTAGAATTTAGAATTTAGAATTTAGAATTTAGAATTTAGAATTTAGAATTTAGAATTTAGAATTTAGAATTTAGAATTTAGAATTTAGAATTTAGAATTTAGAATTTAGAATTTAGAATTTAGAATTTAGAATTTAGAATTTAGAATTTAGAATTTAGAATTTAGAATTTAGAATTTAGAATTTAGAATTTAGAATTTAGAATTTAGAATTTAGAATTTAGAATTTAGAATTTAGAATTTAGAATTTAGAATTTAGAATTTAGAATTTAGAATTTAGAATTTAGAATTTAGAATTTAGAATTTAGAATTTAGAATTTAGAATTTAGAATTTAGAATTTAGAATTTAGAATTTAGAATTTAGAATTTAGAATTTAGAATTTAGAATTTAGAATTTAGAATTTAGAATTTAGAATTTAGAATTTAGAATTTAGAATTTAGAATTTAGAATTTAGAATTTAGAATTTAGAATTTAGAATTTAGAATTTAGAATTTAGAATTTAGAATTTAGAATTTAGAATTTAGAATTTAGAATTTAGAATTTAGAATTTAGAATTTAGAATTTAGAATTTAGAATTTAGAATTTAGAATTTAGAATTTAGAATTTAGAATTTAGAATTTAGAATTTAGAATTTAGAATTTAGAATTTAGAATTTAGAATTTAGAATTTAGAATTTAGAATTTAGAATTTAGAATTTAGAATTTAGAATTTAGAATTTAGAATTTAGAATTTAGAATTTAGAATTTAGAATTTAGAATTTAGAATTTAGAATTTAGAATTTAGAATTTAGAATTTAGAATTTAGAATTTAGAATTTAGAATTTAGAATTTAGAATTTAGAATTTAGAATTTAGAATTTAGAATTTAGAATTTAGAATTTAGAATTTAGAATTTAGAATTTAGAATTTAGAATTTAGAATTTAGAATTTAGAATTTAGAATTTAGAATTTAGAATTTAGAATTTAGAATTTAGAATTTAGAATTTAGAATTTAGAATTTAGAATTTAGAATTTAGAATTTAGAATTTAGAATTTAGAATTTAGAATTTAGAATTTAGAATTTAGAATTTAGAATTTAGAATTTAGAATTTAGAATTTAGAATTTAGAATTTAGAATTTAGAATTTAGAATTTAGAATTTAGAATTTAGAATTTAGAATTTAGAATTTAGAATTTAGAATTTAGAATTTAGAATTTAGAATTTAGAATTTAGAATTTAGAATTTAGAATTTAGAATTTAGAATTTAGAATTTAGAATTTAGAATTTAGAATTTTGTTACTAATCTTCCCGTTTGTTATTGTGCGGAAGCGTTTTCACTAATGGTGGTTTTTTTAATTAGACTGTAATGCTTTAGACTGTAAGGACCAATGTTGGACACTTTTTACTTATAGTTTCGACCCACGGTAGGTGCACTGATCTATAAACAAACACTCGGTAAAGTCAAGAATTATCCATTACCTGCACAGTTATATCAACAATAAAAGTTGCACTCGGCCTTAAGAGCTCGACTATACAAGAATAGATTAAAACAGTAAAAACACTAATACTAGACCAATATAAAAAATCAAATTAGCCGAAAACTGCCACAAATCTTATTCGAAAGAATAAAAAATGGCCACAAATCATTTTCAAAAAAGTTCTATCATTATAATCTCCGAAAAATGCGATTTTTTTAGCAGAACTAATCATTTTATTTTAGGAACTTGGAATGGAATTTTATAGAATTGCTCAATAAAACTCATCATTTCGTATGCGCCATCAATGGCGTATGAAAATAATTTTATTATTACATATTACAAATTTATATGCAAGAAGGATACATAGCAAGGTGGATTTTATTCAAATATTGTGGTCGTAAACTATACGACACAATAAACAATATATTTGAGCATAAAACAAAAAGGATCACATCATTATTGTGATCAATCAACTGTGGACGTATACCAAACGACGGTAAGTTTATCGTATTCATAATAAATTTTTCTTCCCATTTCCTTTTTATTAGATCAACTTTAGAAATCTAAATAAAAGTTGCAAATGGCATATTTTCTATAAAATTCACTTCGAGTTTTTTGTTTGGGTTATTATATGGTAATAAAATCGTATGACGGATATTGAATAAAATGATTTGCTCGTAAATATGACTATTGTTGTGAAAACATATAGCAAATTATTTACAGTTATAAACTTTTTGACAACATAAATGTTGAACAAATAGTTTATGCTGAAATGTAAAAATTTAAGATCTGAAAAATATGTATAATCATTGATCTTTGATACAGTTACAACTATATGGAAAAATTGTCAAAGAATTTAAATTATGAATGGAAATAGCATAACTTCCTTTCGATTAAGTTTTAAAAGGAATTTAACGGTTTTTATTTGCAAAACATATGATGTAAGGCTATCAAAACTTTGAAAACGATAATCGCCAGCGAGAAACATCACAGTCCGGTAACCAAACGTATGTACATCATTGTAATACACATCGAGAGGTAATACCTCATATGTATAAAGAAATACTGTATTAATTTTACCAAATAAAATTAATGGAAGCTGTTACAAAATTCACTTGTTCGTTTTCGGCTCGTATTGCTTACTATGATCAAGTAATCAGAAGTATATCAATTTATTCCGATCAATATAGCCGATCCCAATATAAAGGTATTTTTGGTTTCCTCGCCACATGAGAAACAAAAATTACGAACGATTTTACAACAACAACAACGTCGTTTTATTATTTTCGCACGTATTCGTCGTATGTCATTTTAAAATTGAAAATTGATCAAAATGGCCGCTATTCCAATAAACGAAAATTAACCAAATTAAATGCGAACACGAAGGCTACTATATAACAACACAAAAAATATCAACGAAAAATTATATCGCCAAGAATTTGAGTAAGAATGCGGAAATCGATGAACATTATTTAAAAGGTATAATGTTCATCGTTTGGCAGCGAAAAAAACAATACGATCTAGTACGATAAGATTTTGATGATTTTGTTTTGCTCTGACTCATGTTATATTTTTCCGCCATTTCAATTAAAAGTGTCAAAGTGAACATACATATTATCTAAATGGTGCGATACTATTTATTTTGACGTTTGATATATATATATATATATATATATATATATATATATATATATATATATATATATATATATATATATATATATATGTGTATATATATATATATATATATATATATATATATATATATATATATATATATCGAACAATCAACGATTTGAGGTTAAATCAGTACGATAAATAAAATCGTAAGAAATTTTTGGGTGGCTACGAAAATCGTTTAAGCACATATGCGTTCGGTCACGTTAAAAATTATACCATTTAAATGAAAAATTGTTCCTAGGCACGACAAAATTTAAAAAAGGGTATTTTTCAATTAAATTTGTTTAATTAATATTTGTTACTTTAGATATTAGTTTGAGTTATTTTACATTATTTTTCATTAATTTAAATTAAAAATATGCAGTCATTTATTGAAAAATAGAAAATCCGTTTTTAGAAAATTATACGCACGATTTTATATGTGGCATCGCTTTAACATCATAAAAATTATTCGAATTTATGGATAGTCCAAGAATTAAATTATATGACAGACGATAGTAAAAGCTTAAAAACTAAAATAGTCAAATTGCCTTGCGATGATCTTGGAAAACCAATACAAAATGGCAAATGAAACAAAGAAATATCAAAATGCAGAAATTACCCAAAATAGTGAAACAAGAACTTTGAAAACGAATTCAACAAATTTTCAAATAAAGGAGGATAAAGAGATGCTTATAAGCTTATAAGTATTGTAAATATGATAGATTGTTTGTGCAGTATAATGGGGGAGTTTTAGTTTAATTGTCGCTAAAAATGTGCAATATACGGGTTATGTATATGTTTGATTTAAATTTTGTAATAAAATCCACACTTGCCATCCTTCGGTTTACCATCCTTAAAACTTAGCAAGGTCAATATAATACGAATATGCAACGAATTATTTCATTGTGAGATCACCAGCTACTTCGATATGCACTACTTTGGAAGGTAAACACTTTGGAGGTGGGCCTTTGACCTCTTTATCTATTGTTGTATGCCATTAATGGTCTAAAATAATCAATACCTATCTTCAAAAATGTCTAGTATAAGCCGCACACGATAATCGGGTTAATCAGCCATCAGTTGCTGCTGAGTTGTTGGTTTTGCTTTCTTACATTGGATACAGCGTTGAACTATTGATCAATAGTGACCGTCATAATTCAGCCGACTGCTCCAATGTTGGTGGTGGTATTATAATAGCTGTAAATGTGCAGTATAATTGTCAACAGATGGACTTCAAAGCGTTCAACGTTGAAATTCAAAGTCGTCATCGTTGATTTTGCAAAATCTTGTTGATTTATTTGAAAACAAAATCCAGCCAATGATTGGTAATTATGACAGACTATGTATTGTGGGAGATTTCAATTTTCCGGACGTTATTTGGGAACATCAGGATGGGATGTTTATCCCGTTCAACAATTCAAACGTTTTATCTATGGTTATTGATGCTTTATTTGAAATGGGTTTTACTCAGTGCAATGAGGTACACAACAAACTGGGAAGACTTTTGGATTTAATTTTTGTGGATGATGATATGTGGCTATCTGTTCAACCTTGTGCTGACCTGGGCTGTATTTCCAATATTTATCATACTCCTATTTTAATTCGGCTAAGTTTTGAAACTTGTAATATTATATTCCATATTATAATAATAATATTATTTTTAATTTTTTGAAATGGTGAATACGACCTTCTGAGAAGATACCTTGATAATATTTGTTGGAATATTTTGTATGAAGGTACAGATATCAAAATGATGACGGGTCAATTTTATGATGTCTTATATGCCAGAATGGATCTATATATCCCAAAAATAAAAAAGGAATTTTCAGTATATCGGGAACCATGGGAATCAGTTTCTTCTAGAATTTACTAGAAATCTAATCTGATATTAGCGGAACTCGAAGACGTGCACTGAGCCGGACGATATTCCCTCTATTTTGCTGAAGCAATGTTCTAGTGCTTTGGCTTGACACCTAACACATCTATTCAACTATAGCCTTATGCATGGCGTTTTCCTAAAATTATGGAAATCCTCTTATATTATCCCATAATCCTCTTATATTATCCCAATACATAATTCAGAAAATTGGGTGGAAAACTGTAGGGGATAGCAATTTTGTCTGTGATTTCTAAACTTTTAGAAAAATTACTAAGATACTCTTTAATATTTGACGTGAAAAACTTAATTGTTTCCCAACAGCATGGTTTCTGTGCGGGTAGATCAACTACAACGAATTTTGCATTATTTGTAAAAGATACAGTTTGTTGTTTCTAGTGCTTTGGCTTGACACCTAACACATCTATTCAACTATAGCCTTATGCATGGCGTTTTCCTAAAATTATGGAAATCCTCTTATATTATCCCATAATCCTCTTATATTATCCCAATACATAATTCAGAAAATTGGGTGGAAAACTGTAGGGGATAGCAATTTTGTCTGTGATTTCTAAACTTTTAGAAAAATTACTAAGATACTCTTTAATATTTGACGTGAAAAACTTAATTGTTTCCCAACAGCATGGTTTCTGTGCGGGTAGATCAACTACAACGAATTTTGCATTATTTGTAAAAGATACAGTTTGTTGTTTGGCAAAAGGCATTCAAATAGATGTAATATACACTAATTTTAGCAAGGCATTTGACAAAATAAACCATTACTTACTTATTGATAAACTCACAAAGCTGAACACGGGTAAAGTTCCAGTAAAATGGATATCATCCTATTTGTCACGTAGGTCTCAATTTGTCCGTTTTGAGGATACATTTTCTAGGCAAATCCATTACTTTTCATTCTATTTGTAAATAATTTAGTAGACTCCTTTTGGTTCTGCAAATGTTTGCTTTATGCAGACGATATTAAAACTTTTGTAGGGGTACGTAATATCGAGGATGTGCTCTTAGTTCAACAGGATCTAAATTGTTTTTTTTAATTGGACTGTGGAAAACCGTCTTGCTTTAAATGTTTTCAAATGTAAATCTATGACATATTCCAAAAAGAGAATACCTATTGCTTCTTTGTACAGACTCGATGACGTTGTACTTGAGGTGGTGTGCGAGATTAGAGATCTGGGTGCCCTGTTTATATTCAATCTTAATTTTTCTAAGCACATCGACAAGATTGTGGTCAAGGCTAATTCGATGCTGGGTTTTATTAAGAGGCTTGTTAGCGACTTTTCTGACCCATACACTCTTAAAACATTATACATTTCTTTTGTTATATATTTCTTTTGCCACAGCGACCATATTGAAAGCATTCAAAAGAAATTCTTGAAATTTACCCTGAGACGACTTCCTCGGTTAACAAATAGTTGTATCCTGCCCCCTTACGATGGACGTTGCATGTTATTAAACATTGTGAGTCTCAAATCCCGGAGAGATATTATGCAGGCAATGTTCACTCGGGACGTATTATGTTCGAAAATTGACTCTTTTGATTTACTTTATTCATACTCTTTTTATATACCCACTAGGGTACTTTGCCCAAGACAAAATATAATGAAGGTTACCGCACAAATTATGGTAAGGATGATCGAGTGGCCCATACTTCCAGAATTTTTAATTTGTTTTCGGATTATTTTGATTTTAACATATCAAGAGATCTTTTTAAGAAACGAATTACCACATAGTGTTGGCGAATGAAAGAATAAATAAATAAATCAGTATCCTACCATCACTGATCTAGAACCTTTGCTGTAGAATACTTTAGAGTAACGTGGGTCTCGCGTGCCGGTTTTCAACCAATTTTAGAGCATCGAGAAATACGAATTGTGTTCAAATTTCGTAATCATGATCGATGACTGACTTCGTTTGTTTCTCGTAAATTTTGTAATCTCTTCAGGAAAACACTCAATCTGGATATATTTTAAATATGTTAGTTTCAGCATGATAGATATCGCTGCTATTTAATTTATATCGACGATTCGATTTTGACAATCTTGAGTTTATCGCTAACAGTTTGATTGGAGCTACAACTTTAAAATTTTTTTCAAATCGCGATACTTGCTATGTGCTATCTAATTCAACCAGTTACCATCCTTTGTGATCTGTGTGTGTATTGCATATGCCCGTACATTAGAGCCGTTATTAGATATTGGCTTTGGCTATACTGAGCAATGATAACCAATGAAAACCATGACAGCCAGTCCATCATAAATGTGATTGCTGCGAAAATTCTGGCGTTGCCCCTCTGGAGACTACGTCAGCTGCCGGTTATCAACCGATGACACGTAGTTCCAGCATTTTCGACTGAAACTAACTAGGATCAATGCACATCTTTACCATAATGTTCTCCTCTGAAATTTAAACGCTTTTAGAGTTAATAGCAATTCTAAATTTCAATCCAGTAAACTTAATTTTACTGAGTCCATGATTTTCCTAACATCGTATTGTCCTAGTCCAGTCACCGAACAACATCTTTGTGTCACTGATATTTGATACCACCTTACAAATGACTCCAACACAAATGACATTTGCGAACAGCTATCGAATAACATTCTGTACTTTCCCGTAACTTATCCATCTGCTGTTTAAAATTTCACAATCGCTGTTGGAAAAATTGTAAGACCGCCAGTCTTAATATAAGTAAACATAACTGATAATTGGAAAATTTGATTTGTGTATGATGGTATCTCTGAGTTATTGCGATCCAAAGACGCATCAGACTGTTGAGTATGCAGTAGTGTGTGATGCTTTCTTGCACCAAACTTGTACCATTCTTTGTATAATGCTCGGCACATAGTTTGAAGCTAGTAGATTCTGCAAGCATTCGTATAAAATATGCTCCATTTTTAATGTGGTATAGGAACTATACATATGTATTTTTCTAAAACAGCAAAGTGATTTTTGTTAGGTGAACACATAAGGACGAAAAATCGTCGATGGTAGAATGAGAACTCAGTGAGTGCAGGGCTTTTAGTGTCCCAGGATTTGGAGCAAGCGGAGGCGGAACCAATTTGGAAAAGTTATTATTTGCTGAAGGATATCAGGTGATGCCTCGAAAATAATTTTGGTAAATGGCAACGATATGCACCGTCCGCGATACTCTTTAATCTAATATGTTAGAATTTGTATTTCGTAAAAGTTAAGGTCTTGGAATATGCTGATAATTTCAGAGATTGGAATGAATCGTATCGACGTAAAAAAATCCTACTAGTTTCACTTGTACAATTTTTAGTTTTCAAAAAAATGAGTCTAAATCGAAATATATGATCACAGGTTAGACCAAGTTACAACGAACTTTTGTAGTGGTGACCACACATTCAAAGGAGCAATGGGATTTTGTGTTACCTCGAAACTCTGTTTAGATATGGTCAGCCACAGATAACCGTGCTTTGTATACCCTACATCTACTACTAAAGTATATACAGATCTTGCAAATATCTAAAACCTAAAGTTGTACAAGGTACCTTTTCTATGAATCGTATATAAAGTGTAAAACACAGTTTCTTAGAGGAACCAACATTACCGTTTAAAGTTGACCAATTAATTTGGAAGCTTACCTTAAGTTGACCAGATTAAGGTAAGCTTCCAAACTAATCTGGATCACTAACTAAAAAACTATACTATCATTAAAACACATTACCTTAAATTGTACCAAATGTAGATTGGTCGAGCCTTTAAATGTTTGTCCCATGTATACCTCAATCTATCTACATTAATTTTAATAAGGTTATAAAAATGTCCATAAAAAAAATGTTACTATTAAACATCCAACATAAAGTCCTTAAATATTTTTTTAATACACACAGTACACAAACCAAACCAATCCACAAAAAAAAACTTAATCATCTTGAAAGTTCAAAAATCCTATTATCAGGCCTTCGTACACAAAACAACAAAATATTCGAGGTTACTAATATTATTTATTTAGGATGCTAAACTTTTCCTTCTCTATATAGTTTTAGTTCTTTTGTTTTTTCCCATTTCGTCTCGTTTTGGGACCAATCATCGTTAAATATGTATTCGAACAAAATTTTTCATTCTTTTATACTATTCGATAAAGGATTTCTGTTCACAACCACTTTGCATCACGTGGTAACAAAACAAAAGACAGTTACCTCTCGAATGTACCATTTGGCAGTTTTTTTTATTTTTAATCCTCAATAATTGTTTTGTGTAAGTGTATTTATTACAGTGCTGGTTCTTCTTAGTGGTGAAAAATGGTCTTCTGAAAAATTTTTCGGAAGACATTTGGGTTTTCTTATTCTTGTTACATTTGATAATTTCTCCATTATTCTCGGTCTAAATAATAGTAGCATAAAGTCATTGTTGAATCAATTTTTGATTATTATTGTATACACCGATAATCTAAATGACCAACAGCGTGGCGTTTTAAAATGGGAATTCCGGATCCAAGCGCTAAAATATTAAAAGGCGGCTCTGTATATATATATGTCGCTTTTTTTAGGAATATTTAATTGTTATATTTGGTTTATAATATGTGTTTTATTCATATATGTAGTTAACACTAAATTAATAACATATTATGTTATATTATAAAATACTTACAACAACAACACAATGATGATGGATGATGGAAAGTACGCAACATAACTACGTACGTAACAATAAACATACAGATAATGATTTGTACATCTTTTGTCATGCCGTTTAACAACACATAAAATAAAACAAAGGACGACTGATACACATCAGGACATCATACACACACATATATTACAAATGGGTTATGTCGAGTGGAAGTTAGTTTCCTTTTTTTTTTGTTATTTTTAGGATTTTTCAAAAGATGTGTATACAGTTCTATAAAGAAATTAGGATTCATTTATTACCGACCCAATCAAGAGGATAATATCATTTCTTGTTTTTTGGTCTGAATGTTGTTTGTGGAAAAGTGTAAGGTTTGAATGTATATTTATACTAACAAGGATGTCGACAAGATATTAAGGGTTTTGGGTGTTAGCTATTCATTCGGTAAGAAATCAAAAAAAAATAAATTTGAAAAAAATTCTAATTTTTTATAAAACCGATCTACCTTGTATACATTTATCTCTGGGTTTTTCATACTTTTTTTTTTATTTGGTTACAACCAGTGAAATAATTAATTTTTCATTTTTCCTTTTATATGAATTTAAGAATTTTTATTTTTTTTTTTTTTTTGCACAGATTTTTAATAAAATTAAGTTGGTTTGTTGTTCGGGGGATTGGTTATTGTTTTGTAAATATATTTTAAATGAAGAAAAATTTGTGAATGTTAAAAAGTTGGAAATTAATTAAGCTTTATGTAATAAACAATAAACAATATGTTCTTCGTTTCGGCTATAAAGTATGTATATAATATATACACACAAGTACATTTACAGTAATCCTTCCATCAGCGCGGGTTTGTTTGGAATTTTTGTTTTCTAACTTTTTTATCAACACGACAAACCTAAATGAGAATTTACATTTTTTAATGTAACGGAAAATTATTTTATAACTCACTTTTTTAGTATAGTCACCTAAAGATGATAAAGTGCCTTATAATTGAAATATGAATGCTGGTTCCAATGCAGAAGATCATTTTTCTCCTAATAGCATATTTCTAACGCAGAGCAAGAAGATATCAAACCGGAAGCAAACATAGAGGATGATAATGAGCCATTCATGGCCAGTAATGGGATGGTTTGAGCAAGATAATCACATAATATTTGTTGAGTTTTTTTTTTTTTTTTGCCAAGTATAATGAAGCAGTGCAGTGGACAAAGAGCAATGAAAAACAACGAAAAAGGACGAAGAGAAACGAAGAGAAACGAAGAGAAACGAAGAGAAGCGAAAGGAAACAAAGAGAATGGAGCAGGACTGAAAGGGAACAGAGATGTCTAGCACTAAGAGCAATTATCTATTGATGAGTTTCTAAAACGAATAAAGAAAAGTTACCACAAAAAACGCAAAAAATCAAGAAAAAAGTCACGGATACCGGCTTGCTAAATATGTTTTACTGCCCAATCATTTCTTTTTATCTTACAGCGTATTAAGACAAAGAAGTAGGATGATATCTAATTCTGATAAATAAGGACTATTTTTTACAAGTTTAAAGATTTCTCAAATAATATGCAAAAAGTATCATCCACGTTGGATGACATATTTGCATCAATTTTTATTTTTAAAATACCACCAATGTTAGACAAATTTTGGTTAACAACTCAATCCAATTTCAATGTATCGGATGGTTTTTAATCAGGCGAGAAGTAACATAAACCAAATTTCCTTGGAGCAGGTAAATTTTCCTTGAAACATAATTTTTCCGAAAGCCTTTACTCATTTTTTATTGATGGTAATTTACATGGAAAAAGTATGGACAATTTTTATGACATCAATTATCTAATTCTGTGACATGCAACAAATCCATTCAGAATCCAATATCATGACAAAATAGTCGTAAGTAGGGTCAGTGGATTCGAATGAGTTAAACGGCTCGATTATTTGACAGCTTTGTGGAATCATCAGAGAAGACTGCTCGTTAGATGTTGCGCAGGAGTCGATACTCGAGGTCGGTTCCGAATAGGTGGTGAAGATATCTTGGTATAACTCATGATGCAATTTTCTTTATTTTAGTACAGGAAATCAGGGCCTTGAACCATATACTATAGTATTAAAAAGAAAGCTCGGCATAAAACCACGACTGCCGTTGCCTGCTGAGTTTATTTCACATAGTATGTGACGCTAACACATAATTTTAGATATTTACTGAATTTTAGACTCACAATGAGCAGTAAATGTCTTCAAACTATAAAGGTCTCTTATTTAACCAGCACAGTCAGATAAAAGAAGCGGTCCAATAATATTCTGCTGAAATTGTGATGTCTCTCAAGCCCTCGTTGTTTAGTCGATACACTAAATCAGCAAGCAATTTGGAAGCCAGCAGTTCCAGTATGGCAATGGTAACAGTTTTGGTAGGCACTCGTGATTTGACACAAAACAATCGAATTATTGGACGTTTTCTCACGAAACAACATGAACGTAACTTGCCTCGATACTGGATGTCAATTGTTTCAATGATCGCCTCTTTATTGAAACAGAATCTTTATATTGAAAAGCCTCCTGTCTCCAGCATTTTTTTGACTTGTTTTCTAATCTCTAAAAGCTCATCGATTGAATTTTGCGCTGACCTGTAAACATTCGTCTTTATCCGTCGCTAAGCGATGAAGTGTCTTTATAGCCGAATAGGCCCTAGGTGCTGTCTTATACGTTACACCGCACAAAAATAGAGCAAAATACCACACTCTGACCACACGAAATGAGCTCCAATTCACGTATCAATGTGTTATATACTAAAGTAACCAGTACAGCCTTCCACTTCATTTTCTTATACATCAACTACAAGATTTTTAATGAAAATAAGCATGTGGTCCTATCAACAGTTGTAATATCAACCGTATATACTCAAACGGTACCAGTTGTAATATTCGAGCTCTATTAGATTCAGGTTCGGAATCTAAGTCCACTACTGAGCATCTTAGAAAATAAAAGGTTTCAAACTAAGGTTTCTAAGTCAAAGGGCCATTACTTGGTGAAACTGCCCTTCAACAAAACTGTGACACGGTGGGCAACTTCAAATTAGCAACATCTAGAATGATGACCATTGAAAGAAAATTCAATCGTAGTCCAAATTTAAAAGAAGATTACATAAAATGTATAAGAGACTATCAATAACTCGGACACATGGAGCGAATTTTTGACCCATACAATTCCATCGAAAAATCATGTTACTTATCTCACCACGACGTTATCAAACAAACCAGCTTAATGTCAAAACTGTGTGTGGTTTTTAAAGGATTATGCAAATCGAGCTCAAATTTTTAATTAAATGGTATTTTGAGATGACAGGTCCCACAATTTAAGATAATCGCTGTTTTCCATTCTAAGCAGGTTTCATAGTCATAAAATAGGTTTCGTGTCAAGTAGAAGTACACTGAAATCACCAAATATTTTAAAGAATCATGTGGAGAGAGTATCTGAATATGAAACTGAATCACTTGGCTCAAAACCGTCACTTCTGGCTTGACGTGTGCAAAATATGTATAGCTTCTGATTCGTTGCAACAAATAATTTCGAGATAATTTGATATTATTCTGTGCTCATGAAGTTTAAGGCTGGTTGGCAAACGGGGACGCACTAACCTTCAATGTACCGGAGCTAAGTAACAGCAAATTCCCCAAACGATTTATCCGAGTGGAGTAAAATATTTGATACACTAAATGGCTTTCAGTATCATGGATTCTGCGATGCTTCTGAAAATCTCTAGTCAGCCGTAACAGACCACCAATGTATGTTTACCAAGTATAACAGTAAAACTTCTTAGATATATCTGGAAAGAATTAGGACTTTTCTAATATATCTAACACGTGTTGTTCGCGCAGATTGAGGACGTACTGTATAACCAAAGTTCTGGTATAACCAAGCTTAAAAAAAATTAAATCTGTCTGTTTTTATTTTCATCTTGTCTGTGTATATATATTGAGTGAAAAATTAAATGTTGAGGTCGCTTTGATGTGTATTGTATATAAAAGCTTATTCATTTTCCATTTTCGTATAGACTATCATTCCATTTTTTATATTATATATATATATATATATATATATATATATATATATATATATATATATATATATATATATATATGTATATATATATATATATATATATATATATATATATATATATATATATATATATATATATATATATGTATATATATATATATATATATATATATATATATATATATATATATATATATATATATTTAACAGCTCGTTTAAGAGCAAGTTAACTTTCATTTCTATATCAGCTTAAAATTAGACGCTCTAAGTTAGACACAGAAATAATCCTTGTGTTGTTTCAGAATTTTTGTTAGCAAAATTTTATTAAAAAATATTTTACAAAAAAAATTAAATTGACTTACTTATTAAAGTAATAACCCATAATAATTACTAAATTGTTCAAAATTTGAAAATTAAAATATTCACACATCACTTTTAAAGACACACTTTAACCATCAATTAAATTTAATTTGGTTTCACTACTTTTTTTTTATTAATTATAAATTTAACTTAAACAACCAACCACACACTCGTAGTAGACTATTTATTTATCCCCCAATCTATTGATGCAATTTTCAAATTTATGATAACCGGTTCTGTCATAAATTACTTTTTTTTAATATTTTTGTTATACAAACGAAAAAAGGGCTAAGCACAGGGATGTACACACGATATGTATTAAAAACTATGTGTTTTTGTTATTAGCGCCAACACTTGTTTTCTTTATCTCCAGTTTAGTAGTATAGGTCGTCTATGATGCTAGACCTTCCTACTTTATTATTCGCTAATGCGGTCATTAACATCCAAGATTTGCCAAGTTCTTTCGTTCTTCATTTCGTTCATATCCACACAGTAGGGAAAACATGTCTTAATGTCTGTTTAGAATTCAATTTAGCTCAATCTAACTACTTCATCCAGTGTCCGGCGTCTGTTCTCGAACGTAACTAGTATGAGTATTAAATTGAATTTGTTAAGTTGCCAACACAACCCATCTGATTAAAATTTCTTGAGATCCAACAAAAAAATTGTTATGATGTACTTCGCCAATTGTGTCGGAGGCATTGGCCTGTGGGGAATATTTAGCCGTGAATATATGTCTGACTCCATATTTTTGTAACATGTTCTTAACAAGATGAGAATTGAACTGCACTCCATTATCGGTGAGAATGGTTTCTAAAACTCCGAAAACTGGAAATATTTTGTTTTCCAAAATTTCTACTACTTTGGCAGCGGTTGCACTACGAACAGGAAACAGTAGTGAGAAGCGACTGAATTGATCTAAAATAATAAAAATGTTCGTAAAAGCATTTTTAGTTCTGGGATAGGCTCCTAGAAAATCAAGATATAGCCGTTGCCAAGAACGTGTGGCTTGAAAGCCCTGACCCATTTTTGGTCTCGTGATGTAATTAACAGCCATGGACATTTACAAATTTTGCAGTCATTTATAAATTTTCGGACTTGTGCAACCATAGTTGACCAATAATAATATCTTTGTAATATTTCAGTGGTTCTTGCAATACCTGCTGTTAGTGGATTATGCGCTATTTCAATTAAACTTTTAGTTATCGATTCTGGAATAACAAGTTTCCAATTTGGGATATCTGACTCAGATACGTTATCTTTTTTGATGTACATTTTATCATTCTACACTTTGAAAGTTGTAGCTACCTTAACATTACTGGTTAACGCTTTTATTCTAGAGACATATTCAGGATCATTAAACGCTTCCAAGTCTAGGTTGATATGTAATGGTGCATCAAAGGTCCTATCCAGGGCTTTAATATGAACACGAGATAAGTTATCGGGTACTACATTTAGTGATCTCTTTCGATACTCAATTTGGGAATCAAAGGCTTGCAATTGTCTAGGCTACCAGTCAAATCTCTTTGTTCCATCAACCACCGTAAGCTTGATCTATTATTAACGTAAAATGGTATCCTTTAATATAAGGCCGAAATCTTTTCATACTCATGACGGCAGCTAAGCATTCCAGCTCGATAATGCTATAGTTTTTTGCGCTTTGTTAAGTTTGTGTGACATAAATGCAATCGGATGCTCTTTTTCATTCTCCAACCGCTGAAACAATACACTACCAATGCCGGTTGACGATGCATTGCTTTGAATATAGAATGGTTTAGTGAAATTTGTATTTACTAGTACTGGAGCTGTGATTAAGCTGTGTTTTAAGTCCATGAACGCCTTTTAAGCCAGTTCATTCCACTTTTGCTTAACTTCTTTCTTGAGGAAGTTGGTTATATGTACTGCTATACTGGAATAGTTTGGGATGAATCTCCTATGCCAGCCGGTCATACCCAGAAATCGACGGATGGCTTTGGTGTTTTTCGGCATGGGATATTCTTCAATGGGTTGTACTTTCTCAGAGTCCACTCTTAGGCATACCTCACCAATCACATACCCAAGATGTTTTGTTTCCTTTAAAGCGAACTTACTCTTTTCTACATTAATAGTTAGATTAGCTGATTTCAGCAATTTAGCTACTTCAGACAAAAGCGACACATGTTCTTCGAACGTAGCTGACACTACTAGTAAGTCGTCTAAGTATATAAACACTCGGTCATGTGAATCGTGTGGGATGACCTTATGCATTAACCGACACATCGTATAGCCTGCATTACTTAGTCCAAACGGCATGATGGTAAACTGGTAGAGTGGGCGACCCGGCACCATGAAAGCTGTTTTATCTCTAGATGCTTGCTTTAATGGAATCTGCCAATAGGCTTTTTTCAGATCTATAGAGCTAATGAATCTCGTTTTGTCTAAACGCCCTAATAAACCCTCAATTAGCGATAGTTGATCTTTCTGGCATCAAGACATAACCGAACCCTTCCGTTAGCTTTTACTACTCGTGTTACTGGAGATGACCCAGAGCTGTTTCTTTCTTCTATTACCCCCAAGGATAACATTCGATCTAATTCTTTACAAATGCCTTCCTGTATCTTAGGAGATACTGAAAAGTATCTCTGTTTCACTGGTGTATCATCTCCTATCTTGATCGAATGTTCTAGAAAATTCGTCTTGCTTAACCCATTTTGCTCAAAAGATGGGAAGTTGGACAACACTTTGTTTAATATTGATTGTTGTGCCTTATTTAGTTCGTGTCCATTAGGATGTGACTCGCTGGGCAATTTAAGATAGTTATTGTCTAATTCTTCTATTATATGTGGAATAAGGCCAAATAGTTCCCAAAAAACTTGGGTTGACTTAGGTTGAGAGCAAAATGTAAACGCATTTTTTTGTTTTTCATGCATATAAAATTTTCGCCAAAATGTGCCCGATAATGCGTTGCTTTTTGCCACTAGCGGTTGATAGTAATGACGTAAGGTAATTAACCTTCAAATTGTTCTGTGTGAGAAATTCTTCGGCACCCGCTCCTAGTACAGATATACTGGCACCACTATCCAGCATTTTCCTGATATTTCTTCATTAGTAAATAGGCAATAGCAGTGGAAGACACATAGGATAGGATAGGATGGGTGCCAGAGTTGTCCTTCCAAAGCCGACGCCAAGTAAATGAAATTGTGACACCCTTTGAATTTAGAGACGTAATCGATCAACATGCAGTTGATAGACCCGAAAGGCAGAACCAAACTGAGTTCGCGTATGCTATGAACAGGGTTAGTGCAATCGAAATGAATAATCGAATATTTAGCTCAGTTAGAAATGCATGTTGGAATTGTGGGGCTGTTATTCATTTATTCAAAGATTGTAGTATGCCTATCACATCAAGGCTTTGTTTTGGATGTGAATTTTATTAAAATAAAATTCATTAAAGTAGAGAAATAATATAAAAATTTAAAAATTTAAGTGCGTCGGCCGGGAATCGAACCCGGATCAACTGCTTGGAAGGCAACTATGCTGACCATTACACCACCGACGCTCATGTAGGTAGCTAGTTTATTAAAAAATAAAATAACAACAAAAATTAACAAACTACTTATTTTTCTTAAAAAATGTATAGTACATACCGGAAGTAATTGAGATTATATTTTAAATGCTTATTCTTATAGCATTAAATTAGAAAGTATGTTAAATAAGAGAAAATGATGGATTTAACAAAATGTTTTTTAGTTTATGATATAAGCATCGGTGGTTCAGTGGTAGAATGCTCGCCTGCCACGCGGGCGGCCCGGGTTCGATTCCCGGCCGATGCAATATTTTTAATTACATATACATGATTTTTTTCTAATGTTTTAATCAATAGTACTAAGGCGGTAAAATTGCTAATGCGTTGAACAATCTAACCTCCGAGGCTCTTTTAAACACTTAAGGCTATAACTAGGGTAAATAACCGTATACTATCGTATATGCGAGTACATGCTGGGTGGAGCATGCACTGTACAGATGGATATTTAAAGCGAGCCTCGTAATATTTAATCTTGCTGTGGTTTATTTCATCTACAAAACACTAAGTGTTTTCTGGTTCTAGTAGAACTATCTTTCATTACGACGCTCTAGATTATCAGTGCTAGCTTGTGTAAAAATGAAGGATCACGAAATTAAATCGTTGTTTTGGATAGTTGACTTAGAAGCATACCCCTACTGATAATATCGGCGGGATTTCCAGATATTGGTACATATGACATTGATTTCGGTTGTGAGATCTTTTATTCTAGCAATCCGGTTCGCGACGAATGTATTCCATAGATGAGACGGAGCTGATATCTATGAACTGATATTGTTGAGTCTGTCCAGTAGAACACATTTTTTGGATTACATGATACAATGCTGAATAAACATTGCACTAATTCCGCCATCAACAGAGCACCGCTTACACTAGATAAAAGTAAGTTTTCGCTCTAGATAGTAAAAACGTTTTAAAGCTGCATTTTGAGGGCTTCCTAAATTTAAGAGATCTAAACCGAACGGTAAACGAACGACATATCGCCCTGAGAATTCGCGCGATGTGGGGTTTCGAAAGAATTTTTTACATTCCTGTTCTTCAAAAGTGTTTTGGTTTGCTGGAAAGTCGTGTCTTTCCAGTTAGCAAAATTATTGAAATAACTGCTTCAGTGATGGGTAACAACTGTAGATATATATTGATTGTTGAAATTAGGATCTTCTAGTTATATGTTGTACGTATAGAAATGCTAATTTTGAATATCAATAAAACTGCAAGAATGAAATCCAGTTATTTTAGGCAACTTGAAAGCTTCAATTTTAGTAGAGAATTGGCAGCAGCGAGACTTAATTGAAAGAATTGGGCCTTGGTTTGCGTTAACCTTACAGTTGCCATTGCCAGCCATAGGATAAACCGTGTTAAAGCGATTAGCTCCTATTTGATTGGCCAAACCTTCCATTAAGAAGTGAAATTGCGATCCAGATTCAAGTAATGCTCTGCATGATATTGGTAATCCATTCTTGACCAATATGAGGATTACGTTAGTGGCCAGTATTACTTGGTATTGTGATTGAATTATATAGATTATTCGATTTATCTGAACGAATAGGTTCAACTGCTGTATGACAAATAGTATACGCAGACGAAATTTGTACCATTGTCATTTTAAATATAATTTGTTATTGAATATTGAAGTAGATAAGTGTGATGTTTGGCAGAACACTCACGATAACCTGATCGAGCACAAGAGTCAAAACAGAGTTCTTATGTTTAACTAGACATATAATGTGTAGAATTTGGTTTCCTTAACACAAATGATATCGTTTGTCTTGCATCAGGAACGCGACGCGCTGGGAATCTTCGTTGATATTCATTTCGAGCTCGTGATGCATTACCATCGCAAAATCCGTAAACAAAACGGATATCCAAGTATATTCACGTGAGAATTGTGCCATTGAAATATTACATTTTAAATTATTTATAACTTTTGATTCACAACACTAGACATTAGTCTTAAAACTAATGAAAATATTTAATTTTTGTTTTTCGACATTTAAACGATAGAGTTGATAAGCATAGCCTATTCTGTTTTTGATCAAAATCAAATAAGAGGTTGCTTTTCGATAAATATTTTGAAGTTACAGTTTAATATTTTTGTGTACTTTTTTTCTGAACCAAATTTTTTAAATAACCTGTAACTCAACGGATATAAAAATTAAGAAACAATATAACTTTATGCCATTAATTTATTATGAAATGAAATCGGGATGTTTATTTTTCGTACTGACCACAAATCAAGTGTCAATTGTCAAATAGAAACAGTGTTGTATAGTTAAAAAACAAACCACTAAAAAACCTTTACTTATAAGTAATTGGGGTGGTCGACTGGAAACCCACTATTGTTACAATAAACAGTGGTTACATTTTACGACTCAATGTGAGTGGCGGTACTCACATTGAGTCGTAAATGGACGGCGGTGTCCACAATTACTTATTTTATACTGGGTACATATTTGGATCGTACAACATATAAAACCTAATGATTTGATTTTCCTGTTCACCACACATCAAAACATTTTCCACTAAGATAATTCGATAAAGTCACCAAATAGATTAAAATCAAATGCAATTAAAAATTTAATTAAAAATCAAATTAAAAAAAAATTGAAATTTCAAACATATTTAGCTAAAGACGAGTAATAGTAAGTACCACCTTATGCGACTAACAGCTTGTGGTACAATCAAATACTATACTATATAGCCATTAAAACCCTCATAAAGTTGATTTATACGAGTCTACATACGATACAGGTCAACAAAACTTTGTTATATGCAAATTTTATTTCAATTATGATTTTATTCCATAGCATATTTTTTTGTATATTATTATGCTTGAGTACATATGTACTTAATAACGTCTTATATGAATTTAAATCCATCAACGAACAATAACCATATAATATATGTTTTCTATAAACCACTTATGTTCTATAATTCTATATAATATATAAATCATTTTTTTTGTTGACTCTCCATAAAATCAACATAATTTAAGAAAGAAAATTTGGTTCGTATCTAAACTTTATCACAGTCATAACATTATGTGGTTTGAGGGGAAGACATATAACACGTCATATGTTTTGGTTCATGATAGCATTTTTAAGACATGTACAAGACATTATATATATGGATATACTAGCATAGACGAATCTTTTCTTTCGAAAAAAACCAAACAAAGAATTTACTCTATGTTACTTACCAATATTTAAGAATCGTACTTAGCAAAGCATAAAATATTCGATTTAAATAATAATAAAATAAATTGCATCGGCCGGGAATCGAACCCGGGCCGCCCGCGTGGCAGGCGAGCATTCTACCACTGAACCACCGATGCTTATGTTTCGAGTAACAATAAACTAAAATAAAAATAATTTTAAACTTATAGCTTTCACTAATTTAGCCGATACTTTCTAATTTCATGCTTAGAATATACATCTTAAACAAAAACCAAGTATTTCCGGCAATATACTTTTTTTAACAATAGAAATGGTGATTTTTGTAGCATTGATAACAATTTCAATACAGAAGCGTCGGTGGTGTAATGGTCAGCATAGTTGCCTTCCAAGCAGTTGATCCGGGTTCGATTCCCGGCCGACGCACTTGTTTTTTTCAAAACTTGTTTTTTTTGTTTTATTATTTTAAGAACAAAGAACTTGAATTAACCTGTTTCTTCCATACTTTTTTGGGGTAGTCGTCACCACGAACGTATTTTATTCTATTTTTTTTTATTTAAGTCCAAATATCCTAATATATATAATTAACTGCTTCTGGACTTATATATTGGTGTAAATGTGGTCAGAAAAATTTTACCTAAATATTACCTTCACTAAAAATATTGTTAGAAATTAAAATGCTTTACAAATTGTTGGTTAAGTATTGGTCTGAGTCTTCCCAATCCCAAAAATAAGAAGTCAAGTAGCAACAAATTGCTACTGATTGTTCAGAATTAGCACATTGTTAAGTTTGAAACAAACGTTGGCATAATAATAGTTTTTTGACATCAAAAGTGATAGTGCAATACTTATATAATCATATTTAGGTTCTTGAAGTTAAGTATTTTTTGACAACCCGTCAAAATTATGAAAATAATAAAAAGCTATATAATACTCGACATCCGGGTGACAAAAACCGGAATAAGTGCTGTCTTTTCCTTCAAAGTCAACAAATGTTGATGATATTATTGAGGAAAATTTAGCATAAAATATAACATAGTTAAGCAATATATGTTATATATAAACCGAAAGTTTTTGGGTTCCCTTATTACAGTTTTTGGAAGCTTCAATAGAAGTTAATTAGACTGTTTGGGTTTTTAAGATGATGAAAATCGAACAAAAGTGGTTGCGTGATGGTGAAACTGAAAAGACGATTATTGCTTAATGGCATAATGTCAAGTAGAGAAGGGATCAAAAATTAAAATTTGTAATAGCTTGTTAACCCTTTGTTTATTTTCAAAAATGCTCGCACTTCTTTGTCGATCTTGAAATTGTCTTTTGTTTGAGTGGTCACACCGTATATGGATTTGCAAAATGTATGGTCCTTATCGGTCAATTGTTCTATAAATCATACTGTAAATCATATTGTATAAAAACAAATTTCTTAGAAATACTTTTCTAAAATCGTTTTCCAATTTAGGCTCGTTTATATTTTATTATGTAGTTTACATGTAAACATAATTATGTATTCTATGTCGTCGTTTATAATAATCTAATAATTACAGTTAAACTCTACTAATTCGATGTCTAACTAGTTATTACCTCATTTCAAAAATACTTAAAATAAATTTCTCAACCCTTTACTGTAAACGAAACGATGAAGACCATAATGATTCTCGTATAAAATAATTAAAACCATAAAAATAAAACAAAATTCCGTATCAAAAAGAAAAATCCTTGTTTTTCCTGATAAATGGAAAATGATTGTTGAAATTTTTTTTTGGGAAAATAAAAGTATAATTTTCGTATAATTGATTTTGTTTTTTTTTTTCCTTTGCCTCCTCGTGATTTAATAACAACAAGTTGTTCATGCGATGATGAGATTGAGATGGTGATGTTGATGGGTTGCGATGATGAGTAAAATCTTTCTGTCGATTTTCATTGAAACCAAAAATATTAATATTATATAACAAAAAAATAAATAAATTATTTATGTAATTTTATAAATTTTCAGGAAATTATTACCAAGACGATTAGTTTGTTTGTTTGATTGGAGCGTGAGAGGTGGTGGTTGAATGTTAAATATGATTTGGTAATATTTTAATAAGATTAAGTACTTTTACAGATTTGTATTGTTAGAATTTTAATTGAATACGATGCTAAATAAGACTTTATTTTTAAGTTTCTGGTGAAATGACGCGATTTTAATTAGCTCTACAGTTAAGGATGTTCCTTTGTTTTAGGTTGGTATTTAAAAAAGGTAAAGCGGTAATGATTTTATCGCAAAAGTCAAGCAACCATATATGCATGGTAAACAAGATATGGATGACGAATTGTGTATCAATTGGCTATAGGATACAAACACATATCGGAAATTGGAACTTCATAATTCCAAGGGAAACATAGAAGTAAATGAAACGATACAATATCAAACTACTAGGATTCGGTGCAGTAAGATGGATAGATAGTGGTGATCTATCAACAAGCAATTATTTTGGACACAAATAAGCTTGGACATCGCCAGATTTGCAAAAGAATAAAGAATCAAATTGAAATTGGTCGAAAACTCGAAAGAAATACCACAAAGTTTGCCATCGAAAAGTAACAAGTTGAATATGTTTTTGGAGACCATCTTTGAAGACTTTGATTGTAGACAACTTAAGATAGAAAATTGAATGAAATTTTGGCAACAGCATTGGAATGTAAAGAGCCCAAAGGTAGCAAAGTCAGTGGTTCAATTATATTCAAGTCAAAGCCAAGATAAAGTTTCCAGAAAAATCAACGCAAAACATCCGTTTCCAGTCAAAACGATTCAAGTGCCAATAACAGAGAAACGTGAAATACCACATTAGAGAAACTGCAGCTAACAGAGAATGGAAAATCACAATGCTCTAAGTCTGTGTGCAAATCGGTTAAAAAGTTAAATATTTTAACTGTGGTAGAAATAAAAATAGTAAAATGAAGGAGTTGTAAATTTTTTATCTATGGTTATATGATGCTCAAATCGTCAAAGGATATTTTCCTTGAAATAAATTTCCTTGATTACAATTTTTAACTGCATCGTGCCCAGTTAAAAATATTGTGGTGAATAAAAAGTTTTTATTCGGTTTTTATTTGGACAAAGTATGTGTGCGAAACGAATTTAAAAATGCGGAAAAAGTTAAAAAGTTAAAATTTTAACTGTTTATTCACCACAAAATTTTTAACAATTTAAATCATAGATGAATTTGAACCAACCTCACATAAGAAAAAAAAAACTTCAATAAATTCCGATACTAATCCAGAGATGGCGCCATTAATGAACATGTTTTATGATTTTTCATGAGCCCCAGAACAGATGGCATAGATTAAAATAAAAAAAATTGTTTTTCAATAGGAAAAACACCGTTTAAGCTCGGCATTGGCTTAAAAAGTATTATTTGGGCTCTATTCCGTCGGAACAGACTATTTGGCGGTGGTATGCACATTTTTAAACTTGGCCAAACAGACACAAATAATGCTGAACGCTCTAGTCATCCAAATGCAGCGGTAACTAAGATCGAAAAATGAAAGTGCATGAGATCGTAAATAAGTTTTTCCGGGTTTGCTCACAATGAAATAAAAACAACAATTCATCGATGGTTCAGAGCGATGTTTATGTTTATGTGACAATGGGTTCACCATTTCACACCGTAACCAAATCGGCAGTCAGCTAATTGGAGAGCAGCTGGTGAATAACGTCCACAGCGTTCTAAGGAACACGGTAAAATTACATTTACTACCTTGAAAATGGAAAAAACTATCAATAGCAAATATTACATGGCATTATTGGTGCGTTTAAAGCACTAAAGAACGGCCACAAATGAAGGAGAAAAAATAGATCTTTCATCAACAATGCACCGTGTCACAAATCGCTGAAAACGATGCCCAGCATGAATTGGGCTTCGAATGACTTCCTTATCCACCATATTCTTTCGATCTCGCACCGAGTAATTATTGGCTGTTTGAAGCTCAAAAATTGCTCCTGGGAAAGATATTTGGGTCTAATTATGGAGCCGTAGCTGCGATTAAGGGTTATTTTAAAGAAGCCAAAGATGAATCGTTCAACACACATGAACCATGGTATAGAAAAGTTAGAAAAGCGTTGAATTGATTGTATTGCTTCATATAGTATCATTAAAAGTGGTTATGTTAATGAATAAAGATAAATGTTACCCAAATAATTTTCTTTTATTAGTTAGTCTCGGGACTTATTGAATGATATGTGATTTACACGATGTAAGTTGTCTGTCTAAACTATTTTTAAATTTATTGCGCATCGCCAGGCTACTCCACGTAAAAGAAAACAAATTCATGTTACATAAAACGTCACATCTAGCAAATAATTGGTTGATAAAATGATAAACTAATTAATAAAACATTTCGTAAAATAAAATATTTAACTAAAATGATGATATATAATAATTAATGCTAGTATAGCCTCTAGATTTTTAAGCATTATTTTACAAAGCTCACGGTATTTATGGTAATAATGAATGATTTAAAATGCGAGGTGCAATAGGTCAAAAATAAAAAGCGCTACATGCATAACTTTTTTACAAAATATGTTTTTTACGAAGTTCTTCATGCAGCGCGACATTCACAAATTATTTAACAATTGTAGTAACACCTATAATAATTTTTGCTATTTTGTATCTTTTCGTTTCACATCAAACACAATATGTCATGTTTCCTCTTTATTAAAACATAACCTATAAATATATATTTTGTGTACTTTTATATGTTTTATTTAATTAAATTATATTTTTTTGGATTTCATTTAAATATTTAATACTATACTCATTTAATACTGAAATATATGCTTCTTATTACTAACCTTACTATTTGGTAGCAATGTTTGATACTCTGGATTCAATATTATCATGATTAAACCATGCTATTGTACATATTTAATTTTCACGTTTCACTACATAACAATTCAATTTTTGATTGATTTTAAAATTTGATTTAATTTCACAACTTAATTATTATTTTTTTAATTATATAAAAACAAAACTTGATTGACCGCATACACTAAATATACGTTCATCCTCGACGAATGTTTAATTGACACTTACGCTACTTTAGTTTTTTAAATGACACAAACATGTTACACGCTTATGTACGAATGTGGAATGATGGCCATTAAGGGATTACGGGGTCAACGAACCTACAAGGCATACATGAGTAATCGTATGTCTCAGTACAAAGACTGTTCTTCTAGAGGTAATAATGGAGCTTACGAGTGAGTCATTCTTATCAGCTCTTAGGATAGCAAAAAGAGCCGTACCAGCTGAGATGATTGCGACATCGGCACAAAATTCGTAGGAGCCACGAACATCACAAATGCAGAAGTCGCAATTTTTCATTTGCCTCTCCTTTTTCTCCATAATCAATGCTTGCTTAGCTGTTCTACCGTTGCTTCCGTAAAGTTTCAAATCTATAGCTTTTTCTGTTTTGTAAGCTCTTAAATATCTTAGCACTAATCTAACAAACCACGACTAACGGGGAGTAATGTTACTGCTATATTTTTGAATTTTTAATGCTTGATTTGTTCAAACGGTTGAAAAATGATTTTCAATGCAAGATTATGAGTGCATTTATAAAAAGTAACCAATTAGAGAACAAATTGTAAATGGGGTTTCTAACGAAATCCAGGGCCATAATCCAAGAGCCACGTTCAAGAGTAATTAAAATACTTATACATGAAGGAACAAGCCGCATTTAGATCAATGAAAGTATCAGTTTTATATGCTGAATATTACCTTGTAGTCTGATATGGCAGTTCCATATCTGTTAAAATAATCTGTGGTTTTACCATGGTTTTAAAAACTAAATTTTTACTTCATAATATTAAAAAATAAATCATACAATTCTTTTACAAAGTAAATTTAGAAAGTTCTACCTGTCGCAGTTGAATGGCTGCAACTAATTGTTTCAACAAACTAAAAATTATTTCACAAAGGTAATGCTTAAATCTAACTACATCATAGCATCGGTGGTTCAGTGGTAGAATGCTCGCCTGCCACGCGGGCGGCCCGGGTTCGATTCCCGGCCGATGCAATTTTCTTTTTTTTTTTTGTGCATAAAATATTATACAAGAATATAGTGTTCGCCGAGTACATTGAAGTATACATTATACATACAAATGTACTTGGATCGATCGGTTTTGCAATTTTTGCAAAAAACCTTAAAATTATCCCAATTAACTCCAATTAGTGAGAAAAGTGAAGATTTGACGTTGCCGAAAAGTTAAAAAGCCACCAACGAATACATCGTCGTACATACACTTATTCGAGGCTATGTGGAAATATTGGAGCGAGAGATACCGTGAAGATTTAGGAGGCAGTTGTTAGGTTGTTGGGTCTGGTATATAATATAAATACACATAGTACTACCATGGTATGTTATCCCATTGACGTGCTAGATGTCGCTATTGGTATCGTTTTAAAATAATCAAAATATTTGTATTTGTATAATCGCCTAAATGTCATATATTTATTCTAAATGTTGACGATATTCTATCGACCCGACCTCTGGAACATCAATAGGTAAACTATTTTTTTCTTATGATGGTAGTACTATACGTATTTATATTATGGGTCTGGTGAGCTTGGCCAAATTACTAAATGGCAGAAAAAAAAGATAATCCGCCTCAAAAATTGGATGCAGCTGAGTCCTGTTAAATGGAGCTATACCATTTGCTTCAACGAAACAAAGTTGTCGTATCGGCGAATCAGAATGTTTCCAATTACTCTTTATGTTCCTGTCATATGAATGACTTGTATGGATTTCTTGGACAAAGAGCGCACAAAAATTTTATTTGATTCGACATAATTATTTGCCCAAAGTAATCTGCGCCTAATAATATATCGAATTGCTTGAGTTCATAGAACGTTGGATCTGCCGAAAATAAATTATTTGGTATGATTCCAATAATTTGGTATGTTTTTGAACACCCGTTGATCTTGATTTTGTAAAAATTAAACTTTTGAAGTTAGAAAAAACAGCCGAACCAGCTTCGGTCAGACCTATACTGGCGATATCTGCTTGAATCGCCGTAAAATTAGTTTGCAAGAAAATTTCCATCGAAATGAAAGTCAAGAAAAAACAAAAACTCGCGTACTTTGGCCGCTACAACGCAAGAAATTTGTTTTACAGCCTGTCGACTCTTCGAGAGTTACAACAAACATGAGTCGAACCATTTAAGGTTAACTTATTTGACGAAATTGAAATGTTACGTCATGATTGTGGACCGGAATGTCCTTATCAATTGTGAAAATCGTTTAATTTTGGTCAAGGAGCAATTAATGATAATTTTAAGTTGCCAATCATTAATATGGTTTAAAGCAGACATCGCCAATTAGACCAAAGACGTTACAGCGCTCCAACGTCAAATGCGGTTGCTGTGGTGTTTGTGAATAATAATAAGCCATTTGAACGTGATATTAGAATTTATCAACGAAATCCTGTTAACGCTAAGCGACAATTTATAAATTTTAATATCTTGAGTCCTAATTTTGATCATATGTCGCATGTCATACTGTACCAATATGGAGAACTAGGATGGCAGCCAAACTAGAATTGTGAAGGCTACGGAAACGCTCTATAACATTGGTATGTTACAGAGAAGCTCTCCTGCAGGTTAATGCAAATAATTTAAATTTCATCCGTTATTAACAAAGAAAATTACACAGTGAGGCTTTATCAAGGGCTTGTGAAACACGTAGTGAAAGTTGCAGGCTTAGCTGGAGTGCTAATAACTGGCCTTCCTGCTATTTGACGATCATCTTTCGAATAATCGCGAGGAAACATGCGCAAAATTCTACAACTTGCAATGTTTATTTTTGAACAATTTGGACCTCCAGATATGTTTATAACTTTTACTGTCACCCCGAAGTGACCCAATATTAAAGAAAATATGAAATTGGGTGAATTACCATCGTCCGGATTTAGTCTTACGAGTTTTAAAACAAAAGCTGAAGTCTTTGACAGGTGATTTAATAGTTAATACATTAACACTATTGAAAGATTTGAGATTGCTTGATAGGTTAGCGCTCCTCGCAGCGATTCAATCTTCCAGTTCTGTTGCTTGACCCTTCATTTTCAAGAATAAAACAAATATCTCTGTTCTCAGAGATATGACCAAGCCACAACATACTTAGTGGCCAATCGATTAGGTCAAAATCAACTTCAAAAGTCACCTATGACTGTCTCGCTATAGAAGAGAAATTCACTCCAATACTATATATGCATTACAATAATTTAATTTCCAAAAATGTATTCTCCAAATATTAACAGCTACCCGACACCAACTAAATGGCCACTTGGGCAAATTGTCGACTCGCATCAGGTAAAAATCAGTTTACTAGAGTAGTAACAGTTAAAGGCAAACACAAAAATTCTGGAAAGAGAACAAAGAAGGGAAGCCCGCAATACACAAGTATTCATAAGTCATCAAACTAATACCTTTGGTTGTATTGAGTTTATTAGCGATTAATCTTCCGTATAATCTAAGAAGCTTTTCTCATCAGCCTGGACTCTATTTTGCTTACACTGGAAACGTTCAATTTATAAATAGAAGACAAATAATCACGTGGCATTACCGAAACAGACTTGCACCATTAAACAGAGATGTCACGTATATTATAGTTGACTTTTTTAAGGTCAGAAAAAAGACACCACAGCAGAAGGACTAATGTAAAGGTGGCAGTATATTGCTGAAACATTGGTCTTCCACATCACTGCTAAAAAATCAACTATATCGACCATGACAATCATAATGGCAAACGAAAAATAGACGTAAATATAAAAACATATTTTCTCCCTTTTCTTTTTTTTTGCGCACGACTATTGCTTGTATAAAAAATAAAACAAAAAAAAAACAAAATAGGGTACGAAAATATGAAAAATTTTGTTTTATTTTTTATAAAATAAAATAATCATGTGCAAAAACAAAGAAAAGGATCTATTTTCTGTTCGGTTAGATTTCCGTTACATTAATTTGCGTAGTATGAATTTAGTTGTGTAAATTTGAGTCGTATAAGATGTTCATCTGTTATATAGTTATCTGTGCTAATTCATAGAGTAGCAACTTAAAATGATTTTGTTTGTTATTCTTGTTACTTTTAAATGGTGGAGACATTTAGTCTAGTGTCCTTATTTATACTTAAGAAACATCTTTGCTGACAGTAGTTTTAGAAAATCGTTACATCATCGATAATATATATATCCGGGTATTAACCAAATGTTTCTATCGTAAACTGCATTTGTTGAGTTTTAAAGTCTGGGTACGCATATAAATTAATGATAATGTAATCTTTATAAACTTGACACAAATTTGTTTGTCTGGTGTGAAGCTTCGTCCGATTATTTTTTAAAATATCAAAAATTAACAATACACTGATTTTTTTTTTTTTTTGTTAAATGAGTACTATCCTTATCTTTTATCAACATGAAAGTTTTATTTATTATTAATTATTAAATTTGATCCCTTTGATGAACTAAGCAAGCAAATAGTTCGATTTCAGATTTATATCTTTTAAAAAAAATTATATAGGCTACATAAGTAATGGGTTCATGGCCTCATGAACCCTCTCTTAAAATGAATAAATCGACTTTTTTAAGCACAATTCATAACAAGTGGTTCAAAATATTTCGTGACGAACGACTCTATACCACAGACTTGCCGAACATACTGTATATTTAAATTTTAACATTTGGCCTCTAATTTAAGATATAGATAGACAAATCTGTTAAAAGATGAATTGACAAAATTTTAAAAATTCATGTCATAAAGGTTAAAAATAAATATAAAAAATTTCCAGACGACAAACAAAACGAAATCTTAAATTTTTTAAAATCGACCCCTGCGACTCGAACAATTTCATGAAACAGCAAAAATTTTGTTATCAAATCGCATTTACAACAAAAACAAAGCACACAATTAAAACTGATAATAAAGTATTTTTACAATTATTTATGTCTGGCAAAGATTTGTTCGGTTTATGAAGTACTTCGTGTTTTATCAGTCATATTTTTTTTGTTGTTCTGTTCTTCGATATGACCTAATCGTATGCATAGCAGTTGTTATTGTAGCAACTTCGATTATCATTTGGGTGGAAGTTTATTATTTTCTAACTATATGTGTATGACCTCTAAAGCAGGCTTGTAATTTTATTGGTAAAAATTTCTCACAGTTGGTATATCATATGAATTTTAAGTCGTGGCTCTAGCCAACCCAAGATGCTCGTATTGTTTGTTAAAGCTCCTCAAACTGGTTTATGTGCATAATAATCTTGCTTTTTAGATACTCATAAAAAAGACGTTCTGCCTGTTATTTCTTACGTCAAAACGAATTACAAACTCCACCAATTAGAGGAGTGAAACAAAACTACATAAAGTGGTTAAATGCCTGCACTTTAACTATAATAATAATACATGGCCTTTTACTACTAAGCCGTACCGTGTCAATAGTCTGATGTTGTCCTAAGGCGTTTCATTTTTACGAAAGATAAATTCTAACATTAGATTAAAGAGTGAGCGATCACCTTTTCCTTTCAGGAAAAGGCACAACTCGGTTACTTTCCATTCATCAGGCAACTTCGCTTTACTAATCGAATAAGATCGAAAAGATACTTCCGCAAACTATCTCCACCGAATATCAAGAGCTTGGAGCTAATGCAATCAACCCTACGAGAACGGTTATGTCTTAGTATCTGCATGGCGAGTGTGAATTCCTCGTAGGATGAATCCTCTATGCACATCTCTGCAGGCTGTATTTGATAACTTGCAAATAAAGCATTTGATACTTGTTTAACATTGAGTAAATCATAGAGAACTGCTCCTTCCAAGTGTCGACCAATGCATCGATGTTAATCCAGACGTTTACTTTTTACAGTCCGGTGACTCCTTTAAAGAAGTTAGAATTGTGCTCACTGCTGAGTTGTTGTACTCTTAAAACTTAAGCCTTCCATTATTCTTGCTTTTTCCGTCTACAAATTCGCTTTGTGTTTCTCCTGCAAGGAACTCTTTGTTCTTTCGTCCGATGAACTCTGTTCTTTCGTGTGGGTTTTAACCCGTATTCGCGCTTCTTTATAAGCTATATTCTATTGTTCGACAGCAAGATAACACCCTTCATTAAACCATGAACATGAATGATTGACAGGTTTTCTAGTCGGTGCTGCGTATGCTAACTGGGAAGCATTACAAATTCCATGAAGCTCCAATTCCTGGTCCTTATGTTCTGTATTTATCCAGTATTTGCCCCATCCTCTTTTTATTTCTTCCGGTAGCTCTTCGTCCCACGATAATTCTCTTATTCATAATTTCTGAAACTTGAACTTACCAAGAATTATAGTAAGGGCAAACCAACCTAATGGATTAAAAATGTTGGTTATTTCAGATATACCGTATCGTTTTATTGGTGGTGTCATATTAGAACCTCTGTTAGATTTCTTATTCGTAATTTTGTGGATTCCTCACAAAAGGCCTAACGTTTTTATAGAATCATGTTTCTTACTTATTTTGGTGTGATTCGTGTTTCTTACTTACCTTTGTTGGTCAGTTATAACTTCCATGACAGCGTTGTTATTCGAAGAAAATGTTCAATTGTGATAGTCTTGAAAAGCCAGCATAATCCACACGACATGTATCGATCGCTATTGTTACAAGAAATAATAACTGATTTGCAATATTTGCAACTTGATATAATTGGACTGTATCGCCCGTCGTTCTCCGGTAGCAATTGGAAGACAGGAGTGAACGATATTGCACTTATAGTTCCGATCAAATTACTAGTTAAACCTCCATAGTTTTAGATCTCACATCGTCACTCTGGTGCACTCTAACAATGCACCAGAAAAAAGCGTTCAAAATTTATTGAAATATCCAAACTTTAGAGTGAATGCAATACATTTTTTTTTTTTAATTTAATTTTGAAGTTTACACGTCTAAACAAAAGCAAATTAATCAGCCTACTTAATATTTACATACATAATATTCGAGATACTTTTTTGTTTTTTCTCTCTGGTTCATCCAATTGTAGTTTTTCTGCAGAGTTTTTCTAGCTTTGTTGTAATTTCCTAGTGCTCGTTTAAATAAATCCATAAGGACTGATTGGATTTTGGTGCGGTCCTAACTAACTTATAAATTAACTCAGCAATAGAAATACATGAAATATGTTGATGCATCAATACTATCGGTCGCTAACCAATGTAAAGTGTGTCCCAGTAAGAAGTTTAGATTTAAAAATTTAAAAAAACAAAAAAGGCTTAATATATTTCAAAATTTATTTTTTTGTTTCAAAGTACAATCCTTCTGGTTATTTGTGAAAAATGATTTCATTCAAATGAGAGCCGCGGCTAGCCTTGGCGAACTCCATTCGGTCGGTTCAATTTCTAAGCACATTTTGGATTGTGTGCGGATCTATTTCGGCAATGGTTGCGTCAATATTGGCTTTCAAATGCTCAATTGATTGTGGATTGTCCGTTTAATACTTGTCCTTCCCGATACTCCACAAATAAAAATCTAAAGGCGTCAAATCACATCATCTTGATGGAACCCAAGGGCGTTCAAACCAATATCTTCAAGATATGGCCTCAAAAAATATGTTAACCTGTGGCGGTAGTTGATTCCGTTTAACGTAACGGTCGCGCCGGCCTCATCATCGAAGAAATACGGCTCAATAATGCCACCACGCCACAAGCTGCACCAAACAGTACCGCGCAATGAATGCATTGGCTTCTCTACATAGAAAAGATGATTTTTTGAGCAAAATCCTCATCGATTTCGAGTTTGTCGCAGGCCCACACAGTGAATCGATATCGAGTCGGATGGTCACAGGGCTACAATTGCTGGACCAATTGAACTTTTTCATTTCCGATGCACGATGACGAATTGATGTTCTCGGCCGTTGGCGCACATTTTCGGCAACCGCGACAATTTTTTCGACTGAACGAACACGAGTACGCGTTGAATTGTCGACTAGGTAGCCCATATCACGCACTTTATTCACAAACTTCTTGTCGAACCAATTGTCATTGTTGTGGAAGTAAATTTCTAATATTTCCCACTTTTGTTGAAGCGTTAAGCGACTCATTGCATCAACTAAAAATAATATACTGAGTTTCTGTCAAAGAAAGGTTGACATTAGTGTTGCCAGACCCAGAATAACCGATATGTCAAATCTAAACCGGTAATTGGCACACCCTATATATAAATGCTAACCTAATTTACTTATATCATATGATAAGTTCATATTATATCATAATATATGAACTTATATCATATGATAAGTTCAAGAATTTATGATGCATCATTATATGCATATATCAGCCAAATGTGACCCCTTTATCTGTAACAACTGTAATAGAGGACATTTCGTCGTCATCTGAGTAAATAGCTAACCCTCCAATGTCAACCAACCAAAAACTGCTGTTAGTACCGCAACTATCAAATTCACAAGAAATGATCAGTCTACCTGTAGGCACACAGTCAATTTCTATTTCGCTCGAATACGAAAGATGGGTGCGACGGTCAACTAAAAGTGTAGAGAAGAAAGTCTTTAGCACTCAACACAATTAAAAAACAAATGAAGATTACCGACTACTGGGGTTAACAAAACCATAATAATTATAAGCCGATTTCGGCAGTTTGATGAAGAATTCCGAAGAACCACCACAACCTAATACCAAATAATACGTCAAAAGCGCCGCCAATATTTCTATCAGAAATAGAAACCATAAAACATTCAACCAACTTGTTAAAGGAATTGGCTAACCTAAAAACAATTTAAACGAGACAGGTTAGAATAAAAGAAGCCAAGGCATAACCAGTTAAAATTAAAGCCCAGGAATGAGATACCTAGTTCCATTAATTTCAATTGAAAATTGATAAAACAACAACTTACTTCCACTTTTCAAAGTAAAGCTTCAATTGAATGAAATACCTACACATATAGATTTCTGAATTCTATTGTACAAGTTCAAAAGCTTTAGAGATTAACTGCGTACTTTTTAGTGATAGTCATTCAGCCAACTCATAGTTCGCTCTACAACCAAATATGATTTTTTCTAGCTATAGCATTAAATTCACATATTACTATATCCTGACGTCATGCTCTAAAAACTAATGTTTAAATATAGGCTGTAATCACATACGTGTAGCTTAAACATACAAATATTGAGGTCTACAAGTAATCTAACATCACACTACTCCTTCCACTACTCTAAATGAGTTACAGATTTCCTAAAAAATTAACCTACAATTCGTTTGAGAATAAAAATTGTAAACCTCTCGCTTGACACATGGTCTTTAAAATAATTTAATTTTAAGGTAGGTTGAGCCGACTGGTTATAAATATATAGATGATATAACATCGTTTTACCTAAAAAACGGAGAATACCGTTAATAAAATACGTAGGGCGGGCGAGTAAAAAAATAAAAAAACGATGACATCATTCCCAAAATATTTTCTACCTGCTGTGTTCTACCTCTAAATATCGAGAGCATCTGCACGTATAAATTCCTAGTTTTTTATAATTTTCACTCAGTATTATTTTAGAATGAACAAAAGTAACACCAATCCGGTTGAAGAATCAACAACTTGTCATCATAATGATGATACTGTAACATCCACTAGTACGGTGCAGCACAATAATCAATCGCAGAATCATCGTTTTTCAGAAGAATACAATAATACACTCGAGCGGCAGAACACTTATTTGGTGCAAGCGAATGAATTGCTGCGCCAAAGATTGGAAATATTACGAAAATTGGATGATGCTAGTGAACACCAACGAATAAAAACCGATTGTATTGTTGAAACGTGCTTTTCAATTTTGGACTATTCGATCGAGCGCAGCCAGTTAAGTCAGTTAAGTGGGCATCGAGATTTCATAAATTATAAAATGCATAAATAAAATTAAAATGTTTGTATTATTTGTTGATAAGTTTGTAATCGTTTAGTGAAGTAAAGTGATCTAAAATAAGTGGAAACGACGCTCCTGTTTCGATTAATTTTGTGAATTTCATCTTTAATTGTGCCTTGTACTTCAAATCATTAAGTTTTTCTTCATTTTACAGTATTCTTCTATATTTTTGTGACTTCTTGAACTCACCACATGGAATTTTTGCATTAATTACAAATTTGTCGAGTTCGTTTGACGTAATTATCCAATCACCGATAAAGCACTAGGTTTGGTGCCGATAAAGCACTAGGTGCTTGAAATTATGTTTGTGATTCTATGCACCAGTTCCACAGAAAAATGATTTTCTCTACATCCAAACAAATGCGCGTGGAGGAATTATATATGCTCTCAATTATTGATTTAAGCCCCTTTAGTTTTTAAAGTTTAGTCAGCAAGGAAATAAGCCTATATAAACCGGAAAGTTGCCTTAATAATGTATAATAACTAATGAAACCCTCTATTATAGGTAGAGATTTAATAATTTGGCAAGTAATTAGGTCAAAATACAACCCCTTGGGTTTTTTTAACATTTAGGTTATTTTTCACATCTTCTTTTAATTCTTGATGAGATACTGGGGCCCTATTCTTGAATTCCACATCCATTTTCCCCGTGTGAATATCTGTCAAAATTCATAACAGTGTACCGAAATCAAAATTATGTATTCTCAAATTCCATACTAATGACAAATTTCCCTACTAAAGGCGCAAGTACGTATGCGGATGTAAAAAAAAATCGCATACTAACCCATCAAAGCAACACATATAAACCATGTGATTAGCTTCACCAATCAAAACACACGTATGCTGACAAAAATCTCCGTATTTCATTTAAAACAAAATTTAAATTTATTAGTTTTTATTTTGCTACGCAACATTATATCCGCAAACGTGTGATTTGATTGGTGAAGCTAGTCACATGGTTTATATGTATTGATTTAATTGGTTAATTGGTTTAATATTTGTTTTCTATTTATAGTATTGTCTTATTAGATGTAATTAATTCCATTTTTAATTATATTAATTTAATTATGTAATTTAATTATATTAATCTAAATAAATTAAATTATTTAATTACATAAAATTATTTCTTATTTAAATCATTAAAATATTATTCATACATGTATTGAGTTTTTGTTATTGTATTTCTTGTTGTCATGCAAAACATAAACAAAAATGGACTAAACTCAGTTCACCACTCTATGGTGCAATAAAGTTACTTAAATTATGTGAGTGGTGAAAAAAAAATTCTGAACGTTTCGAGAATAGGTGTTTTAGTTGCATGTGGAATTTAAATGTGGAAATACCAAGAGTATTTGATAAGGAATTTTGACAGTTGTCCACATGTGGAAATATCGGTGGAATTCGAGAATAGGGCCCCTGGTCGTATGCCAAGCGTATCTATAGCTTGTGAATTGTTATTATATTTTCGTTTCCAGTTTACTTTGGTAGTAGTTAAAAGGGTTCGTTGAGATGATCCGCAAACAGATCGGCCTCCTCATTTGGACTTCTTGCGCATGAAATCCTTTTTAGGTAGACAGTTGAATTTTATGTCTTTTCATCGGCTTCTACAGTGAGTAATTAAAATGTTTTCATCAGTAAGATTGATTCATTTTTAGCTTCTTTAAGAAGAGAAGTTGCATACATTGTTAAGAATTGTTTTGTTTTTTTGGTGTTCGATTGATTTGCCGGATTTTACGAGCCCATCGTTTCCATGATTGTTCCAATTTATCTTTCAACTGCAGATAATTTTTTATTGGCACCTGAAGATTGATTTTTGCCTCCATTATTTGCAAAAGCGACCTCAGCTAGTTTTTGAATTTGGTTTTTCCAGTTTATTTTTGAATCATTTTCCCTTTGACGTCGTAAATCTAGATCCCCAATGGGAATTATTCGCAATAAAGACACCTACAATTATAAAATCACGTCCTAGTTATTTAAATAGTTTAATTTAGTTCTCTCTTTTTAAATTATGACGTGAGAGAGATATTGCAGAAACAGTAAGCTATGCCTTTATTTAATGTGGATCCTTACAGTAGTGACTTGCATTATTTCTTCTTCGATTTTTGTATTTCTATGGTGCTTTATATTTACCGATATTAGTAAAGCCGACCCATCTCTTGCTCTTTCCACTGGATAAATGGAATAATAAAAGTTTTTCAGAACTTTGTTGAAAGGAACCTCTGTCAAACATAAATCTATGACTAGTTGATTAAATTGTGTTATGATCAAGTCTCCCATCCATGCAGGTGTAAGTTATGATGTGTTTCATATTTTCCTTGTGATATCTTAATTTGTTTTCGAGAGAGAAGTGACTTTTGCGGTTAAAAAGCAATACAGTAACTTGCGAACTGCGAAGGCTGTTATCGAATATTTTTGAAATAAGCTTTTGGGGTGATAGTTTGCTACCTCTAATTACCCCTAGGTATTTGATTTGGTTTTTGTATTCTAAGGTGCTACCTTCGAATAAAATAGGACTGGCTTTTGGCACTTTACTGTACTGGTTGCGGTAGAAATTAATAATTTCGGTTTTAGAAGAGTTTTCTTTGATTTTCCATTTCATCACATATTCGGAATACCGGTTTACATGTTTGGACAGCCTTTCACAAGATTTTCGTGCGCTAATTGTGCGAATAGGGAAGTCTTTGCCGATTTTCTAACAATCTGGAAAATAACTTGTCTTTAAGAGGCCATTAAGGATATCCATAAGCTGTGATATATTTACCTGGAAGGTTTCTAAGTACTGAGTTGGATATTTTATCGTCATCCGAAGGTTTGCTTTTGTTAAAATGCTGAAGAATGTTGGCAATTTCTACTATTTTGACCATCTCAATTATGTTTTTTGGATTATGAGGAGGAGTGTTAAAGAAATTATTTGGCGATTTTCTCGGCAATTATTTTAGGATCCGTGATTGGACCAGGACTTTTAAATATTGAAGTAATAATATTTTGTTTTTACCGTTAAGCTTCCGAATTTCGTTGAAAATTTCCAGAGAATTGTCGGGAATTCAATTTCGGAAGTTCTTAGTGGAATAGAAATTAACGTCAGTGTATTTATAATAGAGCCGACGCATTCGGTTGAGAAGTTTAAGGAATTTTTTGGAGTTTGAAAGGTTTCGATGGACATACATTTTAAATTTTATCCATTCGGCTTGGAAGTAGTAAATAGACAGAACTAAATTCGTGTAAGACTTGTGAAGGAGTGATCAGAGGGGTATTTTTAGAAAGTACTAAATTAAAAACCGAGTTTCCTCTTGAAAATGTGGACTCGTTACAGGAGATTTTAATTTTATATTGGAATTATGGCAGATGCTAAGAATTGTTTGACCATTTTGGTTATTGAAGCTAAGGAGATGTTTGAAATCAAGCAAAACGATCGTAAGATCAGCGAGATTTGTTCCAAAGAATTCTTTGTAGCTTTGAGGTAGGTGAGAAAGCTTATTCGATGAGGGGGTTGGTTAAAGTTGCTAGCCTTTGCATTTGCATACAAAATCTACCTTTTGTATAGGTACCAAAACCTACCAAAACCTAACTGACTGCATTTTGCTGGGTGTACCACAGTTTATACACTATGTGGGTTGCTGAATTTTTGTGGTGTTGCTTCAGTGTCCTCTCTCATGGGTTTCCTTGCATTTTATACAACGAAAACGTCTAACTCAAATTAATGATGTGTGGCCGAATGTTTGGTAATTTTGGAGTCGACTCCTAATGATTCATGTGCTGAATTGAAAGTAGTTTTTCGATAGTCATTACCTTGTCGATGACTACTTGAATGAGTGACACTGAGACGTTAGTTATTCCTTCCTCTTGTTTCTTCTTTAAGATCATCTGTGAAACCTTGGCATCGATGTAGTGGATCTTCTGTAAATTAAGCTCTATATTTTGTGTATGTCGTATGCAAATAATGCAAATTTACAAAAAAAAGTTTAAGAAATGTCAAAAAAATGTAAATACACTAAATAACAAACATCACTCCTATTACGGGTAATTACCTCGAAAATCAACAAATAATAACAAAGAAACAAAAAAATCATAGCCTACTGTAGTTTTCATTCCAACCATCTTGTGGCAATGACTCGTACTAAATACTTTGATCGTGGCGCCTCTTTCAGAAAACATAAACTTTTCTCTCTTTTATAACAATATTTACAGAATCTATATAGTACTTTAAGACCTTAATTTTGTAATTCTTTTATAATTTATTTATTGGACAGGTGTGTTGCATGCACACCTCTTACCAGAACTTTTATAGGTCGAGCCAGTTTGTCCTAATTTACCTCATTTAACAACATTAACTTTATTGATAAATTTCGATTACTGTCCTAGTCTAAGGTATTCATTTTCTTTGTCAGAAATCGATTTTATCAGTGACTGAATTTTTGGGTAACTGATTACGTCCATCATATTTATTGGTGGTGGTGGCTTTTCTTTCGGTTGTATTTTTAGTTTTTTATTTTCAACATGGCAAATGAGGGCAATGACTTGCCTATTTTCTGTAACCTTCCCCAGAGATTCAAACTTTATTTTTCTAGGTGTATAGTTCTTAACGATTTTATTTTAGAAGTTTTAGTGCTGCCATCTTTTATGAAATCTTCCAATACACCATGTACACTGTAATGAATATAGCCAGTACACTTTTTAAGTAAATAGATATGGTGATCACTCTCACCATAGTTGATGACAATTAAGGATACATTTTTTTATAATAAATTAATTATTTTTATTAAACTTTTACATTTTTTATACAAATTATTTAAAATATAATATTATTAAAGCTTTCTTATCATCTACAGATTTTTTTTTTATTTTGGTACTAGGTCAAATCGTTGTATGTACATATTTTACAATCACTTAATTAGTTTATTTGCCGATCTTTTTTTTTTTTATTTTTTTTTTTTTTTATATTAGTAAGATTTTCCAATTTCATAATTGATCTCTAAATTAATTATATTAAATTTAAGTTTAGCATTAGTATTTTTTGTTTAAATTATTATCACCGAGGTAATTAATTTAATTAAATTTAAGTAAGTATCGTCAAAAATAAATTTGAATTTTTTTGTTATTAAATTTAATTTAATTAATGTTATGCAGCACGTAAAATTGACAAAATAGTAAACTAAAATTGTTAAAATTACTACTGCAGTGTATTTATTTTACCCTAAAAGCACTTTTTTCAGCATATATCCGCTAGCACCTGGCTGAGGTTCCCGCCGCTGTGACGTCGTTTTACTTTCGATGTCGACACATCTGTTCAATAAAGTAGATAAGACATTATTTAGTACACATATTCGTAATATTTAAATCGCAATGTGATTTTGTAACAATATTTTACAAAGTTGCAATTTACAAGTGTGACATCAATCAAAATACACTTGAATAAATTTTTTTTTTTTATAACTACTTAGTAATTATATATAGTGATATAATTATATATGAAAACTTACTTTGACGAACATAAAAATTGTAACAATGGTATTTTGTATTTGCCACAAAAGTCGACGAATTTTATATGTTCGACACGATTATCGAAAAATACGCCACCACATTTTGGATTAACACAACAATTGGCACTCGACAAATATTCTAATACTGTTTGTGGTAAATCTTCGTTGCCGTATGGGATTGCTGTAATTTTAATCGCACGGCCCGCCAGTTCCATTAGACTTGGGGGCGATAGTGTCATGTCACGAACGAATCGATCTATTAACGGATTATCACGTATACTTAGTTCACCCAGATTTTCGAGCGAAATAATTTCGCGTGGCAAATGTTTTAGTTTATTGCGGTGGATAAGTAAAGATTTTAAATTTTTTAATTTTGCTATCGACGATGGTATATTTTCGATTAGATTATCACATAATACTAGAGCTTGTAGATGACTTAGTTTGCCGACGCTGTCGGGTACATCTGTAAGTTGATTGCCGCCCAACGAAAGGAGGTGTAAACTGAAAATAATTAAACACGAACATTACATGATATACTGATTGGATAATTGGGTTGCACACTTACTTTTGCATCTTTCCAATATCTTTCACAATCGTTCGTATTTGATTGCCACCCAAATATAAATATTTCAATTGTTTTAGCTCTAAGACTTGTTCGGGAAAATATTGTAATTTATTTCCGCTCAAATTGAGCTCCTTAAGGCCAACGGCATTTTTTGATGAAAATGTTTTCGGTAAACTTGCATTCGTTAGAAAATTATTTTTTGCAATTAACGTGGTTAACGGACACTGTGCAAGTATATCGGGTAACGACGTTAAACCATTCGAACTTAAATCTAAACATTTTAAATTTGTAAATTTTGCAATTGCAAGCGGCACATTAATTAGCATATTATGATTTAAGAATAAGGTTTCAATGTCATCATACGGTTTATTAGTTTTAAACATACTTAAAATATCGTCTTCGATATAATCACTCGTTAAACTTAAATGTCCATAGTCGAGTGTCTTTTGTTCACGCGAATCACTGTCACTACTATCGGATGTGTATATTTCCATTTTTAATTATTTGAATTTAATGCACCAAATAAAAAATAAAATCATCAACGCACTAAACCACTTTATGTTACACTTTGCACTTTTCTTGTACGACTGAGTGATGATTGAGCGGCGAATTTATTGAAAGAAAGAAGTTTTTATATATTTTGAATCGCGCTTATTCGTTTATTGAGATAAGACGTAAATACTCTTGCAACTTTTGAATTGATATGGAGAATAGACGACTGGTTTTCAAATTGTTTTAAGTTGACTTTTTGTACATTGTGTAGTATTTTGTTCTCTGATTATCTTAGAAAATGTAAGTGAAATACTTGCGAGTATCATGGTATTGTTATCGGTCGCAGAAGTGGTCAACCGGTTACGACAGAATTGTGTATGTGATGCAATTACTTCATAAATTGTTAGATTGTGTCATTCAACATTGTGGGCTGATAATTATTGGTAAATCGCGTTTTAAAATCAGACGCGTTTGGTCGTACTATATAACAGCCATGTAAGTGTATTGTTTGTAACGACCCACATATGCCCCAAGACTATACGTTAAAAAATCAAAGCGAAGGATTTTGATGTTGCAGCATATTGTGATGGAAAAGATCTCTTTGTAAATCTAATGGGTGATATATCTGAAGTGATCGAGCATGTTTCATCAGCAACTACCACTTCCACATCTACAACCTTCCCAAAATCAAAGATCAAAGTACCTCGCATCAGTGTGCCGATATTTTCCGGAGATTATTTAGCGTGGTCATTATTTCGTGATTTATTTAAAACGATTATTCGTGATAATAAATTGATTTCTAACGTGGAAAAGTTACACTATCTAAACCCAAATTTATCTGGTGAAGCAGAACAATTACGAAATATTCAAACCACCGATACTTATTACGATGATGCTTGGGAAACCTTAGTGAAAAAGTATGTCAATAAAAGGGTAATTATGTATCACCATTTTAAAAATTTAACATCTCAGCCTAATTTGCATCAAGAGTCTTCGGCAGCAATTAAGAAACTCCAGGACAACAAGTGAGGCATTACGAGCATTAAAAACTATAGGATTGCCAACTGAATATTAGTGTGATTGGATCGTATTCATGGTGGTACAGAAATTAAATTCTAAAAGTTTGAAGCAATGGAAAATGGCAAATGCATTAAATGATGAACTTCAAAATTGGAAAAATCTGCGATTGTTCCTTCAAAATTGCTATAATAATGTAGCAGATGTTTCGATATAATGATACATTTTGTTAAACACGTATCTTTCTAATGTTATTGACGATTTCGGTGCGAAATGTTCCTCAAATTTCGATTTGATTTTTTCCAACTTTTCCGTATCCTCGTTCTTCAGGTTGAATGAATTGTAAACGTCCATTGCATCCGGTCCTAGCGACACCGTAAATGTTGCTATTAGGATTTGTTCAGTTTTCTTATCCATTTGTGTTGCGACCTCAAACCATTTATATGGTTGGATCCAATTTTTCCATTTAATACCCATTTGGTTGGTATTATCAATTTCAAGACATTTTGGTGGTCTTATAAAATTTGTTGATCCCTCGTGCGTCATTTTTTATTAATTAAAATACTTATTTATTTATTTTTATTTTTTATTTTTTTTTAAATAACGCCTGGATATCACTAATTGCTATTTACTTTTTATTTTTGTTTGTTTTAATTTCACATAAATTAACTATATTATCCAACTACATGACATGATGACCCTATCAACTATGGTGGGTAATGCTCATATGATTACAATATTACATTCATATGTTACACTAGTGTTAGCAGTCCAAAAATTTGAATTCAAATATCGTAATCATAGTAAACTAAATTTATGTATAAAATAAATAAATGAAAGGAGTTAGTTAGTTTTTCTGAGTAGGATCTGGATGAGCGAAGTACACATAGCCTTAAAAAAAATATAAAAATAAAGAACAATAAATAATTTTGGAGATTTAAATTCAGAAGTACGATATTTGGTTCTGATGAATGCAATAATGATTTGGTGTTAATTTTTTTTTGTGAATTTTAACGTAAAAATTGTTTTGGAGTTTGGTGAATTTGAAATAAAAATATATCGTCAATAGGGCGATTTTTTACTTCATGTGTCTGCCGTTTGGTGCGTCTTAGGTATGGGGTAAAATTCAAAATGTCAAACTTTTACATAGGAAAACCTATGCAATATGGTTGTGAAAAATTTAAAATTATTGATGTTGAGTTAATAAAGAGGATCTATTTTAATTTATATACATGATCTCAAAATAAAGCTAATTCCAATTCAAAACTTGTCAAAATGCTAAGTTTATGGTTTTATAAAGGTTATGCATTTCTTTGTAATATTAATACTAGTCGTTTAAGTAGTACACAAATACAAATTTTTAATGAATTATTTTATTTCATAAAAATAAACACAACGAGAGACTTGAATAATAATAGAGCTGATGATTTAAAACAACAATTGAAAGCTGTCGGCGCGAAATATAGTGGAAATAAAGCCACTTTAATTGACGGGTATTGTTACCAAAATAATTAATTGGCCATTTACGGTTAATTTAAATGTTCATATTACGAAGATACCAGCCAGGGACTCTTAACCAAAAACTATAACAATCAAATCATACATATATAGAAATTTCTATATCCACTCCACTGTATTGAATCACTTCCACATTTGAAAAGGCAGAATGCGAAAGCTTAGTATTTTCTGTTATATTGATTAAATTATCTGTAGAAGTTGATTGTCCTACTGGAGCATTTTTAAAAAGCGATGGTTATAGATTTTTCGCTGGTGGCTCCGAACTGGTAATTTTTTATGGTATTTTGCCTGGTTTTAATAATTTACTCTGCTATATAATTTTAAATATTATTAGTTTATACATTAGAATACAAATAAATCATTAAAAACATTCGTACCTCCTGTATGTTTATTTAATTTTTATAATCACTTTGAGCGAAGTGTAAACCACATACAGTTAAATGCTGCGATATTGGTTTACCAATTCGAAGTGCCACAATCTACTGATTTCTAGTGACACAACAATATTTTACCATATTTCTTTTAATTAAATGATATTTACGTTTACAAACTTTACTTTTTTGATTTCTATACTGTTTTGGCACTTTTGTAAATGTTTATCCCAGACATATTGTCGGTAAAGATTGCTGATGAAAAAAATCGGTAAAGATTGCTGATGAAAACGAATCGAATATGGAGGTACATGATAAATCTAATACTACATATTGTAATTCTGGTGGTAAAGGGATGAATAAACCAATGAACGTTGATGCAGTAGTGGATGATCTGAGACAGTTCCAAGATGCAATTAACCATGTACATAGGAGTTAACCATGTACATAGGAGGATATTTTTGTGTTTCTACTCAATTGGAAACAGTAATGGACGTGTACGGAGTGGATGAGAACCGAATAAAGCTGTTTATGGTTGGAAAGTTGGATGGGAGAGCAACCCAAAGGGAGGCATTTTATGATCATTTTAATAAAAAATAGTCCTGGACATTACACAATTTGGCTGAGGAGGAAATTGTTGATTACATGATTGAGGGACTAAATGGTCTTGTACTAGGCTAAAATGAACACAATTGAGACAACATCAGAGTTGGAGAATACCGGAAAGTGAACGAGACAAACTTGGTGATGCATTTGTAAAATCATCGCAAGGAGCATTGGATAATATCAAATGTCATCAGATTAAGAAATATTTTCATCTGAAATTCATCTAAAACTAAATGTTACAATTATGGCGCTAGGGGTCATATTATAGTCCAAATTGTATTTAGCATGAAAATAGTGTTTGTTATGGTCGTGCAATTGTTGGCGATAGAATAACATTGTGTCATAATTGGCATTCTGGAAGTATCAAGCAAATTTAATTTTATTCCTAGTTCTTAAGTAGATTTGTGTTAAATAGTTGTAAGGCTATTGTATATACGGCTAATCATAAGTTGGATGACAAAACACCATTCAGCACTAAGCATGACAAATACTCAAATTTGTGACATAAGTATTTGTAACATTCCAGATCCAATCAAGTTGGCTGATTCATCATTTAACATTCCTGGTAAAATCGACATGCATTTGGTGAAACAGCCAAGTTATATTTTACCACACCACACGATTTTAAAACCATCCAGCACAACCAACAAATTGAGTGGAGTTTTTGATGGGTCGTTTAAGACACATCTTAAGGTGTTAACTTTTACGGAAGGTAAATTCTAACACGGCAAACCTAGTGACTCAATATAAAAATGTGATTGTTCACTGGCATTTTTAGTTAGTAGTTTAAGATCCACTTTCCCTTTATAACTTCAGCTTACCTAATCCTGACACAAACATCCGTGCATCTTGTCGTCTTATGTTGAGCATCTATCTAGACACGATTCTGTAAAAAATATAAACTACATTTATTTTCAGCACTATTACACCCAAAGCACAAACCTACGCTGTATATGTAACTACAAGCCCACATAAAATCCTATATCCATTCGATTTACTATGCTACCATCTAAATCGTAACATATGAACTATGTATTCAGCGATATTTATGTATTCTTTGTTATTCAGCACTTTGATTTTCAAAACACAAACCTCAAGATATATTTTAGCGATATATTTGTTTCTTTGTTTTTTGGAATGAAGATTTTGTAGTTATAAAATATTAAAGTTTAATAAATGTCAATATTTACCTGTCTGCTACAAGCCGTATCAAATACAGCACAAATAACTTTTGCCTACATTTTTAAAAGTGAACTATATTATTCAGCACTATTCCATCCAAAATACAAACCTACACTGTACATGTAAATAATTAAGCACACCAAAAATCCTAATCATTTTAATGTACTATTTGGTACTTACTACTATGTATCTACATCAACACTCGTCAAGTCCAAAGCACAAGAAGATTCATTTTGGCGGTAAAACTGAAATTTTTATTGTTCAGCACTTTTACATCCTAAACACAAATCTACACTGTATATCTACATCAAAACACACGAGCTATATTATTCAGCACTTTTATATCCAAAACACAAACCAATTAACATGGCAACTCTGTAACAAATCGATTAATTGCCATTTTAATTTTTTCTTCGATTTTCTGACTTTTGTGTGAATTTGTGATTAGTATACAAAAAAGTGGAAGCCGCATTTGTTTTTTATAATAAATAAAGTATTTTATTAGAAACCCGAATTATTTTACTTTTGATTAATTAGTAAATATATAAATTATATAGATATATTATAAGTATTATTATATTTTTAAAACTAAGTGACATTTTAATAAAATAACACGGGGAACCGGACTTGAGAATGTCAACCACATCCAAGGATAAATTAGACGACGGAGAGCTAGGTGATGAGGGGATTGATGATGAATTGCCCGGGGATGATGTGCCCGATGATTTTTTCGAAGATTTCGAAAAAAACGAATTTTTAGATGGACTCGAAGTGCTCGACGATTTATCACCATCGATGCATCGACGGCGTCATAGAAGCGATAGCGAATTATCATCGGAATCTTCTAATTTTGGTTTGGTCGAAAAACAATCGCATGTCCTGAACGAAATCAAAAAATTAGAACGTGATATAGCCGAACGACGTCGTAAACTATGTCGTGTGCGTAGTCCAGAGTTGAGAATGACATCGCCCCGACACCGCAGACGTAGTACTAGTCGACGACGGCGTAATGCTCGTAGTTCGTCGTGGTCACGTGGCCATCGAGTACGATCACGGTCTAGAAATCGGCGGACAAGGTCACGGGGCCGACCGACTAGAACTCAGAATGAACATCAAAGAAGATACGATCGATCAAAATTGAATGAAAAAAACGATCCACGAAAAGCTATTTCATTTCTCGAGGAGTTATCTCAAAAATTTGCCGAGCAAGGCAAACCGTTTCCCGAAGGCGACACTTTCGATATTAATGCCATGAATAACTATAATATGCCTCCTAATAATTTTAATAATGCTATGGGACAATATCCTATGTACAATCCTATGATGGGACCACAGCAACAACAATGGATGAATTACAATAATCCGACACATATGATGGGCCCAGGTCCTCCTGGAATTTCTCCAGGTTCAGGAATGCCAATGTTCGATCCGATGCAACAAAATATGATGCGTCAAATGGATTTTCCACAGGTATCTATGGATTTGGATTCGTCAAATTCGAACGATAAAATACCAACACCACCTCCACCGGCAATTGTAAAATATGAATATGAGGAGCCAAATTCTCAATATTGTGATACCGATGAAATGATCAGAAAAACCTTTAAGGAATCGGGTACGTGTTACTGAATCTATAAAATACTTGATCTAACCTAACTTTTTTTTAATTATAGTCTTAGCTCGCTGCCGTGATGTCATCAACTTGCTAAAAGCATCACAAGAACGCCCAAACAAACCGCCAAAATTGCAATATGTTCCAACTGTTATATCGGCTAATCTTCCGGCGAATACATTCCTTTCTCCGTTTCAGACGATACACAACGTTGATTTTGATTTCGATGACGATGACAAAATGCCCAGTTATCTAAAGTCTCTTTCCAAGTCTACTTCTAACATTGTGAATTCAATAGGATTTAATATGAAGGCAGTAAACTTTCAAAAGCCCGATGAATCGCACGATGAACCACCCAAATTACCAAATGAAGCTTTACCAGTCAATTTAAAATTCAATATTGGCACTCAAACTATGCCACAACAGTGTCAACGTTGCCTTCAAAATGATTTACGTGAATTTAAAGACAAATCGACACAAGTAGCAGCCGTCACCTACCATATCGGATGTCAGACAACAAACGAGGATCCATATTCGTTTGCTGAAATGACCCCAGCCCAAGTGATTGCAGTCAATGATTTTGGTAAAATTATCAAAAATAGTTTGATGCCAACGAATTATCGTGAAGCGACCGATCTTCGTGATCGACTTTTCAATATTTATCAAGCATGTACGGGACTAAATCGAAACGCATTTATGCGAGACAATGAAAATCAAATAAATCCAGCGATTTTCCGTGATATAAATGAACGAGAACCGATTCGAGATAGTCGCATGGCACAAAATGATATGCGTTCGGATCGTGGAGGAAATCAAACATTTTCTCGCCAACCAGACGCATTTCAATCAAACAACCAGTTTAATATGTCGACAAACACCCAAGATCGTTTTATGCAAAACAATCGATTTGATTCAAATATGCAGCATGATAATTTGAATTCAATGCGTAATTCTGATCCAAGAAATATGCAACCGAATCAGCAACAAACGGACTTTGGTAGTAATCGTATGTCAGATCTATCGAATATGTCATCGAATCGTTTCGATACACTACAAGATCGTTTTCCATCATTGAATACATTGTCAATGAATCAACAACGACAACCAAATATGTGGGAAAATGCGCAAGGAGCGGGTGGTGGTGGTGGTGGTGGAACACTTTCCAGTTTATCATCGCCTGGCAATATGCGCAACACGTTAAATGATGATTTTGCACGACGACCAATACCTCAACCACTATTTCCTGAAACATCAAGTGGAGTAATGACATGTAAACAGATTATGGAAATGGAACGTGGACTGAGCAATCGTGGAAATCAATCACATCAACAAACTAATAATATGCAGTTTGATAATATCAAGAATATGCAACGCAATACGGGTGGTGGTGGAGGCAGGGGTGGTGGAGGCAGCGTTGGTGGGGGCGGAGGAGGTAGGGGCGGTGGAGGCGGCGTTGGTGGTAGTGGAGGAGGAGGTGGTGGTGTTGGAGGAGGTAGTCGTGGAAATCGAGGAGGGGGGCAAAATCGAAATCAACAACAAAATCGTCAATTTTAAAAAACGATTTTCAGGTAAATACCATTTGTAATTTAAATAATTTAGTCGCTAAATATAAGTTAGTTGTTTAATTTGAATATATGATAATGTAATTTATATGGTGTACGACATTGATTTGGTCTGTGTATAAAATTATCGGGACGTATTTTAAGTGCTAGGCTCAAATCATTTGAGCAACTAACGAATTTCGTTTTAAGATTCAACTTTTGGCTACCGCCATTTAAACAACTTTTAAACATGATCGGTTATCTCCAAATAATCTGACTGAAGTTTATCCGAATTTCATCCATCGAAGGACTTTACAACTGTTAAAGAGTAAACTAGCTAGTAGGGCCGAACAAAGTTACCAAAAAAATGGAGGAAATTTCAACATGTGACAATACAACACATAATTTCTGAGAAGATAAAAATTTTGAGATCAGATTAGAAATGGATACCATTGGTTGGCATGCAAAGAGGATACATTTCAGGACCATATTATGCAACATTAATGAAGGAGCCGTGATTTACCGATACAGCTGATGAACTAGAATACGAGGGATAGATACACATCAATCAGTTTGTTGGTCAACGAGCAAACAGCGTATTAGTTGAAGCTGCGATGTTTGGGTAAGGAGGTATCGGGTTCGAATCCCAAAGGGAGAGGAATGTAAAGTGATTTTTCATCACTTAATTGCGATCGGTAATGACGATGCACACTAGTATGACTCCCTGTTGGAGTGAGGAATCCACCATCGTCCATCCCAGTTCCGGATGGCTGGAACAATGCAATGTGCAGATGGAAATCTCATCATTTTTATTTTATAGATTTATTATAACTAAATTACAATTCATATAGTAATTGGTCTTTGATATCTGGTGTTCTCTATTTGTGGGATATAACCCATTGCTTAGTCCCGATTTAGTTTATCTTATTCTGGCTGTCCTAGTTCTAGAGGTCTCGTTCTAGGAAGACGTCCAACGAAATTTACTTTATCCATCATACGGCTAATCTCGATATTTGTATGTTGATAAAGACGAAGTATGTGTTTCTTCGCATGCTTCCTGATTCGTTCACGTATTCCATTTTTAAGTTTATATTTTCACATTGGTCTTCTTGGTGCGTCCCCAAAGCTGAATACCGTAGGTTCATATTGGTTTTAGAATTTGCCTATATAGCAGCAATTTATTATGTAGTGATAGCTCGGAATTCCTACCTATAAGCCAGTACATTTTTATGTATTTGATCTTAAGCTCTTTTCTTTTTGTTGTGCTATTTCCACTTAAGCTTAGCGTCAAGTGTCATGCCTAGTTATTCGCTGTGATTTGATTGTCGCTGGTATCCAGTTAACTTTTTTGTTGATTTGCATCATTCATTTAGCTGAATTCGCCATGTCTAGTTACTTAATATGTTAATGGCACTTTGCTCGTTGCTTCTACATTGTGACCAACTAAATGCGGCTATGTACGTTTCATCTCTTGTATAAAGAATTGGTTCTAAGACACTACCAAGGAGTATTGATCTTCATATTTTACCCTAAAATGTCGGTCAGCTAAGTTGGATTTTAAAATCTGATAAAACTTTTGATAGATCACGATGCAGTTTATATTCTAGTTCCCTGTGGCATACTCTATCGAAGGCTTGTAAAATCGAATTGGTCGGATAAGGAATAAGATCTCTCGGTTCTATGATTAATTTGAATGTATTAAGCAGCAATTTTTCGAATAGTTGGAAGCAAAAGACATCGGCTTTTACGATTTTTTGCCGTTAGGTAGTTTGGGTTTTGGTATCATTATCACTTCAACCACTTTCGATTGGTGTGGAAAACATTTATTATTTGAAGTAGCTTTCGTCCTTTTTAATGAATTGCTTTAACTATTTTTCCTGTAATTAGATCCTAGCCAGGAGACTTTTTTGAGCTTAAGTTATTGCTAATTTCAACTTTTACCTCTTATAAAAATAAAGGTTTTATGCTTTGGCTGTCGATTTTATTTACTAATGTTATGTTTTCAACTGCAGTTTGTCTTGGGAGAGGTCTGAATGTATCGCCAAGATATGATGCAAACAAATCAGCTTTTTTCTTTGCGCTTCTAGCCCAAGTTCCATCACATTTAATTGCAGATACTTGCGATTTAGGTTTTTTAGACTTTTTGGTGCTCTCCAGCAATTTATGTTACTTTGCCCGCAACTTTTTGATGTTTTTTCGTACTTTACGGTTTTCTCTAACTTCCAAAGAGTAGTTATATGTGTTAGTTTCTTTTTGACTATTAGGCGTGCTAAATCAAGCTACTTGTTGTATAATATTGTATAATTAATCCTCTAATTGTGCCGAATTCTTAACTGGTATTTAAAGATTGACATTGTCATTGACAAGTTTCTGGAACAGTTACTAATTTTTCAAATCGATATCATTCAAATTGACTCTCAAAGTGGTAAGTGTCGTTGTTAAAAAACAACGACAAGGTACAAATTGGTTGACTAACATAATTTTGGGATTTCTAGCCTAGGTATCGTTTTAATTGGAGAGATCAGTATGTTAGGTGTTTTCAGGGCTTTGGTTGCCTTCCATAGTGAACAGTCAGAATCTTTTTGTCCTTATAGATTGTTTAGGTATCTATTGATTGACTCATTTCCAGATGTTATTACTTAGTGATACCACCTTAAGATACGACCTTAAGCTTACGACTGATTTCAATATTTGTTGGATGACATTGTATTCTTTCACTCCTATTAAGTTAATAGCAGGTGAAATTATCTTCTCTTTATCTAGCACTTTTAGAGCTATTTATTTACTAGGATCGACAGTATTTGCTGGTGTTGGTTCCAGTTCAATCCAATTGGTTTCTCGTTGTAGTTCACTTTTATCAGTACAGAATTGGTATTCCATGCTGAGCGGTTGGAAGGGATTTTTATTCAGCGTATGATTTTCTCTTCTTAATTCGGCAACTTAATTATTTAGTTGTGCTGAAGATTTTTACATTTTCTCCGAGCTTTTGCAATATAACATTATTATTTACATTGGATGTAGACTTTTGAGATGGTGATTTGAGACAGGCCACTTCTAGTTTGCTGACGTAATATGTGGATCCCCAGAATCCACGAAATCGGACCCTTTGTGTCCATATTACTTTATTTTGTCATTTATTTTCGAAGTTTTTTCTCCTAGCCTTTGGTAAAATTGATACCGCGATGTCAAAGGCATCAATGGCACTTTATACTTATTGCCAACTGTTTAGGCAGCCGCCGCTCAATATGAAAACTTTAGTTTTGATGTAGCTTCCCCGAGGGATTCTCACTACAAAATTCTGCTAGGTTGCTCGAGTTACCACCGACACAGCATGGACGTAGCAAATAGAAGTTAGGATGGAGAGGCTAATATCTGTAATTAGAACTACAAGATATTAGCATCGCTTCACATCCTCTTATACTCCTATTATGGTTCCCACCTCACCTCAAAGATTCACCAACTCATAATTTGGTATTATGATTCTCACCTATTTTTTGGTGAGCAGTTGTATGAGGCGCCGTGCGTAATTTTTTTTTTATGTTGGGACAATAAAATGTTTGAAATGTCATGTTGAGGATTTGTGTGTTTACAAATAGTTTTTCTGTGATAAAAATTAATTAAATTTTTTTTTGTTTTAAAAATTGGTCGATTTGCCTTCCATTATTTTATTTTTATACTAATCACCAAGATATTATAGGTGAGCAGGTTTGACACTTTATTCACCTCACCACGAGAACGGTAATACCAAAATATTAATGTGATGATCACTTCACCTCACATATTTGAGGTATGGTGAGATGAGGTGAGAAACATGGGGCATTAGTCAGCTTGATGATAACGACTTTTAATTTCATGGATATGTTAAATGGTTTACTTTAAAATTTCGTCCAATGTCACAAGGCGGCCAATGTATTATCGTATTTTATAACTCGAAATCCTCAATGTTGAAACTACTCTATTAAGACCCAATACGATGCGCCAATTCTCTTAGTCTTGATGCGACAACAAAAATTTTGGTTTTCTTTGAGTCAATTGAAGCGACAATCGTGAAGTGACAGAAATGATATTCTCTTAGTTGTATGAAAAGATGATCGTCGCGTGAAATGAACTTATTCGTCACTAGATAGTTTGAAGTGACGAAAAAGTTAATTTCACGTTTTATAGTAAAGGAAATACTTTGAATTGAAGTGATGCGACAATTTTCACTTCATAAGCATGACATGACGAAAATAGAGGTTAAAGCTTGTAACTTTAAAACATTAAACCTTAAAATATTGTAATATCTCGAAGAATATTACTCAAATTGTTCGGGATTCAGAAATACAATTGTTACTCGCGTCATTTATGGTAATTTCGGTTGAAAAAATAAAATGATAGCTAATATTCTGGGTCGGTTACGTTTATGGTGTTTATTAGAGATCTGTAGATCCAAAAATGTTTGTCTTTGTCCTAGACAATAATAAGCTTGCGTTTCATTTGACACTTAAAATTTTTAAAATTATTAAATATTAGTTTAAGTTTTCGATTTTTGTTTCGACTTTTGTGATATTTTTACAATACGAACAGCGTTGATCCTGCGCATTAGATAAATTCTAAGCTTTCAAAGAAAATTAAGTCATTTTAAAAATTTAAATACATTAAAATAAATAATTTAAGTTAATTCTCGAAAAATTTCGAAAGGAAAGGTTCCATAGAGTTGCCAAATTAGGAAAAATGAATGTGCAAGTCGATCGTGCAACGGATAAAGCAGTGGCACCTTTAAGATCGTATCATGCAACTTTAATTAAAAATGGCCGGATAAATACATATCAGCATAAAGGCGTTGAACCGGAGCATTTATGTGAATTACCGAGGAATTGGCGCAGTGGTTCAACTCGTGGTGTTTGGATCGGGAGGAACCGACTTCGAAACTGGACGAAGAAGGGATGAAAAACTGCAGATCGATAAAGTGGGAAGTGAAAGAGTTGAGAGAGCTTCGGCTCTAGAAAATTAAACGATATCATTTACGAATGATATATTTTACTTTCTTTGGCGAAGTCTTTCCTCATGATTAGATAAATCATAAAGGCTTTTCAATCAATTAAAATAGTTTGTTTTAGACAAAATCAGGATCAACTTAATTGAAGGAGATGGTAGAATGTGATGGATAAATACCGATTAAATAACGACTTTTGGGACATTTCTGGAGATAATTTACTGAATAAAATGATAGCAATATTTTGAATTGGTTACGTCTGATCGACAAATTTTTTTATTTGTCCTATACGGACAAAAATAATTTTAAGTTCGGGTTATTAAACTTGTGGCAGATATATTTATAAGGACAGAGGGTTAAATCATAAGCATTTAAAACGAATTAAATCGGGGTGGTTCTATTTAACGCAAAGTAATGTCATGCGATCGAAAGTGATCACAAGTTTTATAATTAATTTTCAATATTAAAACAATTTATAAGTAATCCAATTGAATTTAAAATGATCATAATTGGAATATAAATAAAATTAATGTTGGTTTTATTTTTTAAATTTTATTTTCATTTAGATTTAAACGTCAAATAATAATAACGCCTCCGATTCGGATTAATTATGTGACATCATACATTTATAATTAAAATCCATTATTAAAAATAATCATATTGAAATTTAATTAAGTGATTTTATGAAATAAATAATAATTTGTAATATGAAATAATATATTCAATATTATTACAATAATCATAAATTACAATAAAATATTGTTAAAGTGTGAGTCAGTTTTCATTAAGTGATGACATCCGCAAAATGCTAATTTTACACAGGGATTTAATCAAGATGGATTTTTGGACAATATCTGTGGCGTATATTTAAACCAGTATGGAATTGAATTATTTTGGGCAGCGGTGTATAGTCTTAAGTTGAACTACTATATTCTATTAATGTTAAAAAAAAAAAAAAATGTTAATTTTAAAACAAATTTATTATATTGTATTAAAATATTAACAAAAATTTGCTGAGTTTTTATCGGTTTGTTTGGTTGAATATGGTTTTATTAGTCAATAAGAAAAAGACATAGTTAATCAATACCATAGTGGATTCGATTAACGCTAATTCATAACAACTGATTAAAAAGATCTCGTATGAGATGCGGTAAAGGCCGACTAACGACCCAAACCATAATTTACATATTTGGCTATAGCCAAAAAATTTTTAATTATCATCTATATATCTAAAACGTGATTAATGTGAACAGAAAATATTGACAACATTCATTAAAAAGTGGATTGAAATACTGTTCGATTTATTAAAGTTCGAATGATAGCAAGATTCCTTGGGCATTTATGGAAAATAAATTTCTAGATTAAGAAAAATTGTGGTGTCCATCGAATGATAGAAAATTAAGAGGTGAGGCACCAAGAAAAGATATTTGGTTAATGTGCTCATTGTGTTAAATTAGTTTTAATTATAAAATAAAATTTTAGTTTTTAAATATTGTTTTTAAAAAATAAATGTCCATAAAACATGTATTCAAAAACGATTAATTACCACATCATTTAAATCATGCACAGCCCATGCCTCTAAATGTTTTGCAGGGCCAATTTTATAGTGTATACAAACCATATTTCAACGCTTTTCTACATTATGTCTAATGGTAGAGAAAGAAACGGTTGCATCACTGGGGTCACAACCAACCACCATCCGTCAAAATACGTAGTGTTAAAAATATCAACTAGGGAAAAGATCGTTACCGCCAAAATTAAACCGGTCCGGTCTCTTTCACCGATACGAGAAAAGCAGTAATGAACATTTTTTTGAGGTACATTGTGTTAAATTCTCTAAAACATAGTTTTAACTCTAAAATAGCTCTTCATTAAGCTGCTTACAAATTACTGCCTTATTGGAGAAAATCACTCCACTGGCGTATAATATTGTAGGTTTGGTCACCTAAGGTTAATTCTTTCTAAATATTACAAAAAATTTCCTGATAAAAATAAAAAAAATGCAGGATTTTTGCAAGCGTATGGCTCGATTAATCAAGAGAGCTTTTCCTTTTTCTGAAAATACCTAAAAATTATTTTAGGTAAAGTAATCCTATTCCGCTGCGGGTAACCGTAGTTTGAATTCCATACAAATTCCGACAAGTTGGATTTGTAGTAAGTGTTGATCAAATCCGCATGATATGTAGCCCCAAACGATGACGGCAATCCTGAATTTGATGAAACTTCCTGATGCCGACAGCGAAATAAATTGGCGAGTACGGTGGCTGGGTTACGTTCTGTAAGCCGAATCTAAAGGGATGGTGAATAAATCTCCAATAGAAGAACCGCAATTGGCAGACGCAGAGGTCGCTGTTATCGACGATGGCTCCTCGGGTAGAAAACTTTATTGAAGTCTGTTCCATAATTCAGCTACAAATCTAACTTTTCTTAGAATGATATGCTGAAAGAAGTTAAATAAACATTTTGGAGCATCTGTAGCTACGGAATTTAAAATGTTAAATGGCTCAAAACATCAAGTTAGTTTTACTGCAAAGATTCTAAACTAATTTTTGTGTCGAAGCACTTTAAATTTATTTTAAGAGCTTAAAACATTTTTTGAGTTCTGTTTTAAGGGCAGTGCTTAGTGAACGTCTAAGCAGGTATCATTGACCAGTGATAAAACTGAGTTTTCGAAAATGGTACAACATACCAAAAAAGATAATTTATCGAAGACTGTAAATTTTGATATTACAATATCCAATCCGCCGTATTATAAATGATTTTTAGTTGATAAAATAATTTAATTTTTATAGTAGTAATTATAAAATTAGATAGTTAAAACAGAAATATGATTTTGACGTACCTACATCGAAAACATTCTGATGTCACGGAAGTTATTAACAACCCCTACAAGTTCGCAGAGGTTCCAGCTGTGACAGTTATATCGGCAGGTACCAGAGTCGAATCCCGAATATGATGGCTGAAGAAACACATTGGGCAAGAAGAACAGCTGGGAAAGCTGTAAACAGTAAAATAAATTACTGTATCACAAAAATTTAGATCTAAACTTACTTACTGCACTGACTAACTGATTAGAAATTCTCAGATTTTTTTACATCTGATTAAAGGATAAGAATTTAAAAAAAATTGGTTTTCCAAATACTCTCTCTAAATGCTATGTATATCTATTTTAAGGTAAATTTATTATAGTTTTTATATATTTGTACATGTTAACTACTAAGACAGATCAATTTATTTTAATATTTAACCATTTTGTGCATGAAATACCTAATGACTGTTAATAAAAATGCTTTTAACGGACACATATTCTTTTCTTACTTTATTTAATAATTTTGTTTTAGGTTTTGTAACGCTAGGTAAAGCATGATCTTATTTATCATAATGTCTTGCAGGGTGCCCATGTTTCGTAAGATACTGATAAACGAACATGCTGCCCTTCCACCACAATATCTTTTAACATAGATAGCAACTAAACGATTGGTTCACTGAGCTAACAATCTGTAAAAAATATTAAAATGTAGCATTGATGGTGCTCCAAAGTACCAAAATATTCTACAGTTCGAAATAATGAGATCCTTGCTATAGGAGAATAGCTGACCGAAATATTTGAAATCCTAACAGTACAACAACTCAGCACTGCTTGTAATTCGCGAAGTTTCAAAATTGTTCATTATCTTGTCTGTGCCGCAAAAGAGCATATCATTCGAATCGGGTGCTGCTGGATTCATAATTGCTTATAAGGTCTCAAGGAGCGAAATTAACACATGGAGCAACATTTTTGCTTTCGGCCTCTAGTATGAAGGAACTTTATAATTTTCACTTAAACATTGCTATCAATAAGACTGAGGATGCTGAAATGTTTGATGATCACCTGGCTGGTATTTTCCAATCGATTGAGACCGAATCGGATATTATAATCGAAAATGGAAGCAACGACTATGGGGGCAGAATCCCTCTAATAACTCAGAAAGAAGTTAATAGGGAGATAAAATTCAATCTGCAGACCAGAAAGGCTCCTGGATATGATCTTTTAACAGGAGAAATTCTAAAGCAACTACCAAAGAAAGTATTGTTCAACTAACCAGGTTAACCCCCAAATGAAGCTAAGTCATATCGTCCGATATCCCTGCTTCCTATCATCTCAAAGCTAATGGAGAGATTTCTGAGAAGAATGACACCAATAATAGAAAGTAGAAACCTAATACCGGATCACCAATTTGGTTTCAGATGTAAACATTCAACAATTGACCAGCTTCACAGAATTATAGACATTATAGAAAAGGCGTTAGAAGATAAACAAATTTGTTCTACCTTATTTCTGGACGTGGCAGCAGCTTTCGAAAAGATATGGCATGACTGATTAATACATAAACTAATAGTTATGCTTCCGGGACCATATGTTGACCTTCCAGAGTCGTACTTATCTGAAAGACTTTTCAGAGTAAGACACCCACTCCTATATCTACTTTAAACAAGTGACATACCACAGTCCGATCATGTAAGCATAGCAACGTTTGCTGACGACACCGGTATACTAGCAACAGCGCAAACTGTCGAAGAGGCGGCGAATAAACTTCAATATGCAAGTAAAGAAATTCAATATGCAAGTAAAGCGATGGAAAATCAAACGTAATGAATTAAAATCTGCGCATGTCAACTTTACGAACAAACTATTGGTTAATCCGCCGCCAATCAGCAAAACGATGTCATTGTGCCATACGAGAACTCCACCAAATACTTGGGTATGACACTGGACGTTAAGCTCAAATGGAAAGAGCATATGTTTGGGACGGGAGGTACCGGGTTCGAATCCCAACGGGGGAGGGTTTTTAAAGGGATTTTTCATCACTTGATTACGATCGATGATGATGATGAACACAACTATGACCCCCTGTTGGAATGCAGAATCCATGGGCCGAATCATCGTCCATTTCAGTAAAGGCTGGCTGGAGCAATGCAATGTGCAGATGGTTTTAAAAGCGAACCTGTATTCGTGCGTCCTCGATTTGGCTGGTTACGGCGTAAGGTAGGACGTTGAAAAAATACACCGCGAAAGAGTTGGGAGAGGCCTCAGAAAAGATTGCCTTTTTTGTGTTCAAACACAAAAAAAGTAGCACTACAAACATTTTGTCTTATAATTATTTTTAGCAAAATATGTGATTGTACATTTTTGAGAGGCCCTTTGAACAATTGGCATCGTGTATTATTGTAAGTATATATGTCTAATTTCTTAAGTAGGTAATTATGTATATAATGAAAATTGTAAAAATGTTTGAATTTTCTTTAAAATTAATTTTATGGAATGTCGAGGCTTCCAGGTAAGTTGCTTACAATTTTGGGCATTTCTGTTTTAAGAAAAAACATGTACCTTAAAAAAATTTGATAGAACTAAATGTTCTAGAGGATTTCTAATGAAACTGGATGTGAAAAAATTAACTAACATCTCGAATGCACCAGGTTTCAATCCCATTTCGGAATGATGAAAAGGCATCTAGTAATTACTCAATTACGTACGTGAAATTGAACTATTGTGGTTGGATCGGAGGTACCAGGGCCTCAATTTTGTTGCCTTTTCGAGACTAGGAGTAATTTATACGTTCACTGTGTCTAGTAATCATTTCTGTTCTTGTGTTTTTTAATTTTTTTGAAAAAACACAAGTACACAAATGAATACTAGACGCAGTGTACGTAAAAATTGCACCTAGTCTCGAAAAGGCAACAAAATTGAGGCACAGGTTTAAATCCCAATGACGTAGAGATGTAAAGAGGATGTTTTATGACTTGATTTCCATTAGGGAATATGATGAGCTCATCTATAATTCCGTGTTAGAAGTGCACAAGAATATAATAACCAGAGCGCAAGCGTAAAGTTAGAAGACTAATTACAAAAAAAAATATTCAAAGGAAATTGCACATTTTGTACAATGTAAAACAATACGATAGCTCAGCCAGAAAAATCAATTTGAATTATACTGTTCTAAGGGCCCGTTCGATTTCTGTTAACATTTTTTTTCCTGTAATAATTTTGACAGCGTTTTGCATGCAATCAAATTATTACAGCAGCTACATGAAATAATTATGACATTTCCGAAATAATTTATAGGAAACAGTACGCCGTGTACATAAAATTTATTTATGATACTTTTATTCTGATTATTTTAGAATAATTATTTATACGGGGATAAGTGCAGTAATAATTATAAAAATATAAAGACAGACAATTGCTTAGCCATGTTGTCACTTGTGCCATTATCATCTCTATGTAGTTGATACTCCTACTAAATCCTGTAACTTATGTTACTGGCCAGCCACAGCAAAACTATTAATAGTTCCATCTTGGATAATAAACTAGGTTAATAATAGTAATAAGATTTTTTGGCAAGAACTACCAATTTCATGAATTGATTGAAATTCTTAGATGCATCCTGATCATTGAATCGTCAAAATAGGATTAATAATCTTGTGGGTGGAAAGCACGGGTATACATTGTTGGTCCATAACATTACAGATACAATGTAAAGCACGATACATTTTAGAGTACGAGGTGGAATACCTGTATTGTCACCAGAATCAGATGTACGCTAGTACATTTCGCACCTGTTCCTGATTTCCACGCATTATCATTCAATTCATATATCTAGATGTGATCATAAATAAACTAATAAAGCCATATTTGAATTAATTTAAAATTGTTAGCTATTTATCTCGAAACGTCACAATTACAATAGTCAAAATTATTACAGAATTCGAACAGCAAACGAGCTTATTACTAAATATGGAAGAGACAATTATTTCACTCACGTCAAAATTATTACAAAGATCATAATTATTATGGAAATCGAACGGGGCCTTAAGTCGTTCAAATAAAAGCAGATAATTTAAAGAGTTTTGCTGTCATATCTACTTACCACCATTATTTATTCAAATGTTTTTTGCAAATAGTATTTCTTTACGAAAGGCTTCTTGAAGGAAATCGTTTACCAAACAGTGAAAACCAACTTATACGTTAACATTACTTTATGTGTAGTGATAATAAAACCCAAAAATGATTAGTAATTTGATTAGGATTTCCAAAGATGTATTGCTGCCATAATCACGCGATAAACAAAGTGTACCAATAAACGACATACCTACAAAGGTGTGATGGTAAATGCCGAAACCAGGAGGATATAACCAGAATCTAAATAATATAAAGCGTCGTCGCAACTATATAAATGAGTTGCGACGACGCTTTATATTATTTAGATTCTGATAAAAACATCCAAAATTTAGTTTCGGGTCATAATTTTTTTATCGGGTTTCAATCGCCGTTATGAGTCAAAACCATATATATTGCAAGCCACATTGTTTGCATACTCATGCTTTACATGAAAGAGTGTATAGAGTAAGTATAAGTACCATTGTAATTTATATAATTGTTTAGCACCCGCAACAACGATTGGAACCCGTCATTTTTAGATTTTTTTTATATATGCGGGGTGCGACGTCTCTTTATATCATTTGGCTTCAGATATAACCGATCAGAAATGAACGCATTTTGGGTAACTCCATTAAGAGACTTAGGTATATATCTTTAAAGCTTAAATGGCATTTAATCGCTATTAAACTGGGGATGAGTAAGACAAATATTCTTCAGTTCCTTTCAATCACGAAGTCAGGATTGCACTGAGGAGATTTTTTGATATAGTATGGGGTACGTAACAATGGCTTATAAGCACCGTTTATTATTATTACTACGAAGTTAAAAGTAAATAGGCCAGTAAATTTCTACTTTATAAACAGTAAAATACACAATCGATACTATTCGACCATTGTTAGACATGATTCGTAAAACTAGATCGAACTAACATGGTAGCCATAAAACTCCAAAATTCGATTACTCGAAAAGCCTTAAAAACGCATCAAGAATTGTTTGTATCCTAAATAACTGGACAGGCCCGTAAAGTATATCGCATCAACAAACTGACTTAATCGGATTCGATCTCTTCAAATGAAGAAGCTTAGCCGTTCTGTTCTCCGACGAGTCATCATCGCGGAGGTTTTATGCAATCCATGATTAAAAAGCACTTACTCGAATATCATTAGTCATCTCGTATATTCTCGTTCACCTAAGTTCATCTTTCACATCCATACAGTGGGTCTGATCAACACACTATACAATGCAAGCTCTGTCGGTTCCACTACTAAAATCCATTGCATCTTGGTGTCTAAACCTGTGATCATATATGTATTTGGTTTTATACTTATTGATTCTGAGCCCAATGAAAAGAGAGTGTGCTCCGCAGAAGGAACTGCAAAATTTGCGATAGACTGCGTCACTGTCATTTAGATAGATGCACATTTTTTGAGATATTCCTAGAAATTTCAAATCAAACTCCTAATGTAAAATCATGGGCTACTTCGTAATATTTAGAAAGAATCATCTTCAGCGAAATAACTGAATTAATGACTAACCGATTAAGACGAATTCCTTCTCTTGGTCGTTTACCTTATGCGATTAAAGCCCTAGAGGCCGAGGTCAAGTCGTTTGTAAGAAGGACATCAGAGATGTTGCAGTTGCTATGTACCTAGAAGTAGTTGGTCTAAAAGGTCGACTCCAGGAACGGTTAAAATTATTCAAGCGCAAAAACTCGTCAAGCAACCAAAATAAATAAAGTGTCCTAAATGCGCAGGCAAACTGGTAAGCGCAGTTGTGCCAGTATTTTAGCCAAGCAATCCCAATTCTACGAATAAGGAAAAATGAACTCAGTTGAAACCAATTAAATGCAAAGTGGGGGTTCGAGGTGATCAAACCCGCGGCCTGTCGATTGGAAATTATAAAGGTCAGTAATGGCATTATTATAAAGGCCGAAGAAATTTTGTCCTTTTTAGGCAACAAGAACTTGGAAGAGATTAGGCTTATAGTCCACTACTTGAGAAAAGCTGGCTGAAATACTAAGTACGGGTTTCAAGGTCCCTCAACTGCCATGCATTTGAGCATATTGCCAAGTCTTGCAATGTTAAGGGGCAAATTTACGGACAATGCCCAGAAGACAGACATGACCACAAATTACTTCCAAAGAAAACGAAAAGGACTAAGTGCACTAGCAGTAAAAAAAGCAAACTGCACAAGCAGACTGACGGCTTCTACAATAGTTGTCAATGGTGACGGTTACGGTGCAAACGCTAACATGGGCGTATTTAACCATGTCCTAGATAGAAGGTCTGCTTTGGCTAATTTTTATCTAATCAGTATCTATTTTCAATATTCTGATGACCAGTGGACTATATCAACAGCCTTTATAAAATCGTGGTGGTCCTAAAACACCTTCCAGTTATCATAAATAGCGGCGACAGTGCTAATTTCCAAAGGCCTGGAAAAAAGGAAAATAATTAACATAAGGAGTAAGAAGGGGCGTGGACGAGATCTCACTGACTCAAAATCCTATAGGACAATCATGCTACTACGTCTTGGGTAAATTTCTCGAGAAACTGTAACTGATAGATAGATGTGCATGTACCAGGGTTGTGGTTGGAGCAAATATAGTGACAAGTAGTTCGGATTCAAAGAAAATCGGTTCAGAAAGGTTGTCATGGTAAAAATGATTAACATAGTAAAACAATCAGAGCAAATATACGTTCTTGGAGTATTCCTTGACGTGTCTGCGGTTTAAGATAAGCTTTGGTGGCCTAGTATTACGAAATGATCTAAAGAAGATATGCTGTCTAGCAAACCTTTACTCAATTATATGTAACTATTTCTCTAATAGATTCACACATGTTACTAATTATACTCCCTACAAAAGAGTTTGACCAAAGGATGCACGCAACGCGGCAACGGTTCATCAAACGAACGCTCGATTTCAGAAGAACACTTTTGGTGTCTGTAAATGGAGTGAGAATTAAGATGGTTAAAACCGTAAAATGTTCTAAGATAGATTACAGATAGTTCAAGTTCCTTATCAGTTCTGATACCAGCCTATGTATTTAACATACGTCAATGGAAGTAAACACTATCTATGTAAAATAAGGAAATCTTTTCAACCTGGCTATGTATACTATAAACAGTTAATAAGACCAAGCATGGTCAGCATGTATATAGGCTAAGCTTCGGAGACATTCTGACGCAGTAAAACGTCAAATGATAACAGTGGCAATGACCTATGACAAGCAGATGACATGAGTAAAGATTAACGAATAATCGTCAACGATTCAAAAAGCGTTATTCTGTTATTTTACTAAATATGCACTCTCCGTTGCATATACCCAAAATGTTAAGTTTCTTGATCCAACTATTAAATATTCGTTATAACGTATAATACGAATCAGGCACCACCACAAAACCAAAATGGCGATTAAAAAATTCTAACGAAATAGTTCAAAAAACCACCACATTTAAACAAAAACGCGCTATTACCAATCTATACATTCGCCATGTTTATATTATGTGTGCTATGACCGTACGTATCCAAGCACACAAAAATTAAAAAATACAGAAGTTTTATTTTAAAATTCATTTTATAATCACATAAATATTGTATCGATGACATAAAAAGTCATTAATTGAAACAGTTTATTAAAATTAAAACAAGTGTTACATTATCTAAGGTGTATTGTGTTAAAGATATACATAAAAATACAAAAACGTATATGAAGGAAAAAAAAAAACAAATAAAAAAAAATTGTGTAGAAGTATATTTTTCTTTTAGAAAAGTGATAAAAAGTCGCGTGTGTGTCATTTCGGTTTTTTGGTTGGTACAAAAGTACCAAAGGTGAACGCTCTGACATTTTTTTTTTTTTGGTTCGTTTGTATTATTATTATGATATTGTGTTGTTAGCTTTCATTATTTAAGTTACAGTTTTGTGTTTTATAGATATATTCTAGTATTTTTAAATAACTATATTTAATATAAATATAAATAAAAAGTCTAAAGTATTTAATAAGTATACAGAAATACAGTGTGTGTGTCCGTGTGTGTGTGTTGTTTTCGCTCTGGATTGATACACACAAAAGTTTTGCTCGTTTTTAATCAATTTGTGATATTCAAAATAAAATTTATAATATAAAGTGCGTGTCTCTTATTCGACGATAAATAAATAAAAAATTGTGGAAAAGCTGGAATACATCCGAAATATTTAGAAAAAAAAAAAAACTAAAACCATGGTTTAATTTTAAATGGATATTTTATGTATATTGGATATGGATAAGGGTAGTCGCAAGGTGAGAGCGAAATAGAATTATATAAAAAAAAAATGTTTTTTGTTGTTATTTTTCAGTTTAATGTGTGTGTAAGTGGTGAAAACTGAAAATATAGGTCCGAAACATTCGAGGGTACGATACAGTCAGTGCCGGATGAACATTTTAATTTTTCCTAAACCGCGTTTTGTTTTTGTTTTTATATATTATGGATGTATTTATGAAAATATTTTGGAAAAACATAATCAGTAAAAGAGTGTACACAAACATCATAATGGTATAGTCATCTTATTCTCGCCTTTTGAAAAAAATATATAAATTTATAGAAAAATACAAAAAATCTACTCCATCATTATCATCAACAATTTTTTTCTCCATGGTTGCCGCATTATCAAGTTTTTTCGTTTTTTTAATGCCGACGTAAAATTAAACAAAATAAAAAACAAATGCATAAATAGAAACTGCATACATTTTAATAACAATGCAAAAATAACCATTAAACCATTATATAGTAATAATTACGCGATATATTTTGCATCTATCATGTATTTACCATAAAGTTAAAAAATCTATTCATAAAAAAAAACGAAACAAAAACTAGTCTCGTCCATCGGTCAATGCACTAAAAATAAAACAAAAACAAATTAAAAACTTCGGTTTTTGTTTTAATTTTTTAAATTGATTGTAAATATGGATGACAGTTACGTCAAATATATAACATTATAATTATTATTTAATTATCTAACAAATTTATTAATAAAAGACGCGTTATACCTACATCATATTATTATTAAGAAATGATATTAAATTTTATTTATATTTTTGTGTTAGAAAAATATCAAAATGGATGACGTAATAATTTTTTTTTGATGAGTAATCGATTGTCGTTTTCCCTTTTTTAACTGTATACATACATATATTTTTGGGGAAAATGGTTTATTTCTCCAATTTTTTATTTTTTTATTTGTATACATACAGTCATAGAGATATTATTATAATTAATTAGAAATTATTTATTTTATTTTCAAATAATAATAATGGATTATTCGAAACACGTGTTGTGCATACATTTTTTTTTTGTAATATTTTATTTGATTGGAAAATTTAAATATGTATACATAAATTATATAGGTAATAGGTATAAGTAAATAAAATAAAAAAATTATATTGCTTCCTTGCATAAAATATAAAATAAATGTATATAGCTATAATATACAGTCTGCACAGTAAAATAGTGTGGCGCTCCCTACAGTAGTCATAATATTGACGGTTAATTGATAAAAAGTAATGGTGGCGCTACTATTTTTATAATAAAAATGTTTGACTTATTTATGTTTAATTCAAAGTTAGCAAAACTTTTCTAATCCAAATTCGTAATTTTAAGTTTAAATCAAAATTTACCATAGTTTCTTATCTTCATAGGTAATCTACATAGGTCTTAGTCAGACAACCTCAAATTTATTGACTTTTATAAATAGTTCATTAGTTGATATTATGGCCGCATGTGTTATTTTATTTAATAAATTTTATTTTAGTACAATATTGTCTCTGGACTAATAAGAAATTTGTTTCTGACTTAATTTACTAAGTTAAATGTATCTAGGGTTCCTTACCATAATATTGGTGTTGTTTAAAAGCTGAATTGTCTCGATATTCCCATATTACTGGAGTATTCCTTCGTGTCTCCTTGCATTTTGGTGGATTTCAATTGAAACAAGATCCACTGTATGGTCTATATTCCAGAGTACCCACTAAAACCTTTGTATCGAACCTTTGTATTTGCTTATAAGAGTAGATTAGATAGAAGGGACGGCACATCATTTATCAATAAGGTCAAGCAACGATTTGCGAGGCTAATAAAAACTTGGTTGAACGCTTGGGAACATCAATAATAAAATGTACAAACAGTGGTATAATGAGAATCTCTTCCGGTTTGCCGGTATACCTTAGGCGGCAGCCCTGTGAGTTGGCTAGGGTTTAATGGGGCAATCATTCATTAATGTGAATATAAAATGATTATAGAAACCAATACAAGAAGAAATAATCCAAACCGGATAAATAACCAAATATCGGCCTTTGAATCGGGAATTGGAACGAAAAAGCTATTTCATGGCAAAAATGTTTGGAAAATTCTGAACAAACTACCAATTAATATCTTTATGATCTCAGCTAACTAATGGAAAAGCTTTTTCACTTTAGAAAAAGCTTATCAATTTTTTTATTTAAAACTTCTACTGTTTTGATAAAATCGATTTGAACTTGCCAACGTTATTTACTTTTGTCGTTGATTCTAGATTTTTAGTGACTTTGGGATATGATGCGTGATTTGACGCAAGATTTGACAGATCTTGCGTCACGTCCTCTGTATTTCTGTGTATGATAACATTGAAATTGTCTGCATTTGACTATTTTTGAAGTTTTCTTCCTCATCGGCTCTATTCTGATTCTCAGTTTTTGATTTCGCCGAATATTATAACTTTTGAATGTTTTTTTAGTGCCAAATATGATGATATTGTTTACTACTGATCGCTAAGCTTCATGGCTAGTGTTCGATCAAGGCATTGGTAGTATGGCATTCTTTGACTCCTACTACATTAATAGGTGGTAGCTTATTTATCTTCTTATTTAGGAGCGTTATTGGACTTAGTTGTTCCATTAGTTGTCCCACGACCACGTTTGAAAACAGCACATCACCGATAAATGGGTGAACTTTAACAGAAACATTAAGGTTAGCATAAGTAGAGAAAGAAATGAATCGATATCTCAAGAAAATATTAGGTCTTAACTTTTAATGAAGTCACATGAAAGAAAATTGGTGAAATAAATAATAGCAGTCTTATTTTGTTGCTTCTTTGATTTCAGTTGATTGATAGAATAATGCATTATTAGTTTTCATTTTTCGCTTTATCTCAGTTATAGAACAATTAAAATTCTATACAACAGTTCGTTTTCCGATTTTATTTATTTTTCAGGAGTATATTTCCCGTTTAAAAACGAGAACTTTATCTTGAGGATTCCATTTTAGAATTCTTTGCTTCTTGTAGGAGAAGACTAAACTGTTGGAACGCTGATTGGTGACTTTATTGCTCTAGCTGACAAAAATCAAACCGATTTATGTACAAATATAGGTTAGTGATCACGATAAGTACTAACCAGAGAAGAACTAATGGGGAAAGGCTATTTTACTTTGCGATCGCTCACGATGTTATTGTGGCTAGCACATTATTTTCTCCTAAATATATCTACTTAGACATATCTGTGGCAGACATCCCAAAATAAAATTGATAATCATGTCGTGAGATCATATCGGCAAGCTGTCAAATTCGAAGGCAGTGATCATTAATTGGTCAATGCTAAACTACAATGGCATCTTTCCTACAACCGTTTGGTTGGTTTAAACATAGGTCTATTGCCAATCGAAATTTTTTATTATTTTTGAATTGACTGATTTTAAGGATTTTAAATTTCGCAGCCATTTGGCACACGGTAGTTCCTTTGTAAAAAGCGCTTTTCAAAGCAGTTTTAATCAATCCTTCTCAAAACTCCAATAATTCGACTTATTTTATTTTATATATGTCAGCATGCAGAGACCTATCATATTTTAATAATAAGTTCACTATCACCTCATTTGATTAAACTTCTGCCATTTAAACCTAATTGGTTCCGATTCCTTATGTAACTTTCGATGTAAACTTAGTACAGATGATTCACTTTTCTTTAATTTCGATAATAGAAAATCTGATTGCCGCAATCAAATGCTTTTGGCACAAACTAGGATACACAGATTCCATAAAGTTGAGAACAGCCGATAAAGTTCCACACGGTTTTTTAAACCTATATTGGTTTGGATGGATTATATTGTTAAGAGAGAGGTGATCAATTATTTGAATAGAAATAAGTCATTCAAAGATTTTTGATAGTTTTTTCCAAGGATTTTGCTAGGCCGTAACTTCCGGAATGGCTTACGCCACGGCAATATGGTAGGTCATATTACTAAAATAAATTTGAACCCAAAATATAACGACACGTCTAAAGCTAATTTAATCAATAGATTATGGTCCGGGAAAACTATATAAAATCCTGGGCCCCACTGTTGAAATCGATCGTCTTCATTAGGCATTTGATATGTCAAATTTGAACATATCAAATGCCTAATGAAGTGGTAGATATTTAGCAACCATTATTTTCTGTTTGTTCATTTTTGACTGTCATCGTTCGAAATTTGTTCACCGGCGTTAAACTAGATGCGATATTGAACGAATAAGATCGATTTCTATAGTAGGGGGCGCGGCCGAAAAAATATTACAAGCAAATGAAACTTTTCAAATACCTCGGTCAGCTTTTATATCTTCAAGAAGGCGTTTAGAATCTTTTGGGCACCTGTAAATTAAATAATGTGAGAAAGAACCACGAATTTACTTGATTCCACAGAGAGGTAACTAATTGAATAAGTGGTGCTGATCTAGCCAAGTAAATTTCGACTGGCTTGTCATAGAATGTGCACAGTCGGTGATAATATTCGAGAATGAGCTCATTCAGTTCCTCGTTAGTAGTGCCTGTCATCAATTTTCAGTACTGTTACTACCAGCCAATAGACTACCGGTCCGGTTGTGTCATTGAAGTCATCTGTAGCGCCAGCAGATCACCCGAAATGAAAGCTCTTCAGCATAATTAAGTAACATAAATTATATTTATCAGTGATGATTTTTGCCTAAGGGCACGATGTAGGTTATCGTCTTAAACCAGAGTTTAGCACTCGTGGGGCTTTTCACATTCTCATCCTGTGGTCCATTTGATTCATATTCAGTAGCATTGCCACGGCTGGTTTATTGTGTGTAGTTTTGATATTGAGTTTCAATTAACTATTATGTTTTGTATAGAGGCTGATCAACCAGATATTCAACCCATTACAACCCACTCTGTTTAAGAATACATTGTTTCTTAATATTTACACTTAACGCAAACTCATCTGGTACACATTTAATTGGCGCGTGAAAGCATGTGCCTTTGGTCATGCAGGAATAGTAGTCACAAAGATACAAGCAACTCAGTTATCGGTCTAGTGGTAGTAAATCTGATAGAAATTTTAGTCGAATATTAATCTCGACATTGGTGCTATCCTGCTATACTGACTTGCAAGGTAAATTCAAGAGTTCAATATTTCATAGTTTTTACCTGAACTGCAGACCAATTCTGTTTCATAATCCTAGGTAAAGTGTAGGCTTAGTAAAGACTCCCAATGTTTTAAGTTAAGGTTTGTCAGTGGAGTAGTAGATAAGCCAGAGGATTATCTTATACAAAAAGTAAGTTATGGTATTTACTTTAAAAAAATTATCCAGCAATAATTTAATTATTGTATCACTACTGTATACTTTAAATAATACGAAATAAGAATAAAATTACGCAACAGAAACAAAAGATATTGCATTTTTCTAATACAAAATGACATGTGAATTGCAGTTTGTTGTTATTTCGTTTAATAGTAATTTCTTAAAAGTCGAAATGAGATGGAAATATACTTACATGTTTTCGAACTAAACACAATACCACTATATCGCATTAGACTTTGAACAAAAACGCAATTATTCATAAATGTGATGAAAAAAATATATAGAAAACTAAAACTATCAAACTAGTAATATGTACACATACATGTGAGTCTTTTTAATATAAATAAAATTTCAAAAATAGACACAATATGGGGGAAACCAAAATGAAAGTATTTCAGGGAATCCGTATTAATCATAACAGGAAATGAAAATGTGTGAGGTATTAAATATTAGAAAATTATTTCGAATAGACTCGTGCGTGGATGATAGGCGGGTTAGTATGTAAATTTGATGCTTGGATCTAGTTTATTACTATTGCTCTATAATAATATTATAGAGATATTTTATTTTCTAAAAGACTTATAAACTTTGTTTACTAAAGTTCATGGTCACTAAACCTTTTTTTCTAGTCTCACGTAATTTATACGCAATTTTACTCGCTTAAATTTAGTTTTAAATGTCCTAAACGCTTATTGGGATAATAATTATCTGTTTACATACATAAATTTACAGCTTTATGAATTATACTTTCAACGAATTTATCGTTTCCTATTACTAAGAATTTGAATCAGATTTGATAAAAAAAAATCTTTAGAAAACAGTTAAGTGATTAAAACCTCACAATTAACGCGCAATTAACGTAAAATCCATCAAAATCTCAAACCCTAATTAAATTAAATTAAAACCACTTATACTTTTTATATGAGCTATAACGAGATTAAGTAGGTAATTCGTAGAATTTGATTCAGAAAAATACGAATACATATATCTTTAATTACGTAATTTCGAATTTGAGTGAGAAAAAACATTTGAAATCCTATAACTTCGGAAAACATTTTATTAGTTAATGCATCTTAACTGTAAATAATTTCTACGGTATGTATTATTGCTGTTCGTAGTCAAAAGCTTAAATATTTTTGATTAACAATCCTGAGAGATAATTTTATCTGAGAAATTTGAGGGACTAGAAGAAGACACATGTCCCCATGTTTGAGTCAAATTTGTTCATCGGTCTCAGATAATTTTGTTTTGTTTTATTTCATAGCAGTCATCAGTGCCATTTACATATAAGATTAGTCAGCCTATTCTTATTTTGTCTTCACTCAACCATAAACAATAGCCAACGGCTATCACCTAGTGTTTAATTTATCTCATTGAGCGTCCACATTCCACATCGTTAGAACGATTATTGATTTTCACAATTGCTACTAAGATTTTGGTACGGGACTCCAAAGTTTCCAAGTATATATTTTTATGAGAAAAATGTGATAACTCAAATGAATTCGTAGAAGGTTGCAAAATACATAATCGTTTTCCCCTTTATCGGTCTTTAGTTCGCGTTGAATACGGACCTATATTTTCACCAGGTTTTCTTATCAGGTTATTCGAATTGATCACACAAACGTAATACGAATCCCGAGTGTTTTGAATCCTTAGTTTAGAAAAAATGGAACAATGTAGCCGATACCATCACCTGGCTTGAGATCGATATTCCGCTCAAACTTTATTTAGGTTATCGGATAAAACTTACGAATTTTGAATTGAAGAACTTCGTATTTTTTTTCCTTTTTTGCTCTGATAATTTCTTTCTTGTGAAACATTAAATAGATGTATAGATAATAGACGTTAGATGTAGCCAATTTTTTTTATTGAACATCTTATAAAACCTACCTAAAACGCCTTAAGATATTTAAATTAAGCAAGTGTTTTGTTTGGAAACCTATGACATTTAACCATTGCCTTGGTTAAATTTTATAAAATAGGTTACCCGCAATAAAATACAGATATAAAATGATTATCTCCACAATTTGCAGATTTTTTTTTATCTAAAACAATTTCAAATTTTAGGTTACTGATATTAAATTTTTAATCCATCTTGTTAAAGTAAATTAATTTTATTGATGCTGCTTACGTTCCATGGTAGATGTTCAACTACAATTTAAGTTTTATTTAATAAGGCTTTCGATAAATTGCTTGGTGCTAATCGCACGCAAAAGTTATATAAAATAAGTAGTAGTGTATGCGGTTTTCCATGCGTCAAACAAGTTCAATTCGTATGGTGTAATTTACACTTTTACAAAATAATTCTTATCAAATTGTAAAACAAAAAATAAACCGATTAAAATGTCCAATTATTTTTATGGAATTTAATATTTAAATAAGTGGAATCTAACTAAATTTAGAAAATTATAAACTCTCAGGCTTACGAATAAATCGAACAAAATTAAAACTACTTCAAGATTATTTTAATCAATTATAATAAATCTACTGAAATAAAATATTTGATTGATTAGAATGTACGGCCTAGGAAGAACCAGGAACTCCCGGAATGTCGGGCCACCGAACACCCTTGTCACATATAATAAAACCGAAGGAGTGGATGGAATGTTAGTTATGACGGACTCGACCCGGTTAAAGGTATGTCAGTAATGACAGAATTGGTCCGGTTTCCCGGTAGCCAATATTCAAATTAATGTTAGTTAGCACAAGACAATAACAATTATAATGAACTGCTCTGCATTCTGTCATCTATTATCAGCAACCCCAGTGCGTCACCATTCAAGTGTAATATGCAAAGGTTCCCTAAAAACAAAATACAAAATAAAATAACCATAAATCTGTATTAAAGTGAATTAGTTTTCCCTGAAAATACAGTTTTTTTAACACAAGCTTGTTACCACAAGTAACAAGCAAATACGTCAAGTATTTCCTTGAAAATTTTATTTATATTCACCCCACTCACACAAAAACACCGAAACTATTATAAATAAAATTTTATTAAAACAATTAAACGTTTAAATTCGATAGAAATCACCGTTTTATAGCATTCACACATAGAACTAGCATGAAAATCCTTTTTATATTCACTTGTGCGCAGTTGATTCTGGAAACTTGTCTTAATGTCGTTCAGTCACTTTTACGACAACTTTGGTTGTCATTGTACATTCTACATTCTTCAAGAATTTTATCTCCATAGACCGCATTGTTTGTATGACATCACTGAGAGAGTCCTAACATCGTAGGTGAATTTATAAATGGTAGATGTACTATCTAGACCAAATTCTTCTTGCTGCGTTATCTTCTGAAAGTGGGATTCACAAAATTCCTCTTATTCCGAATATTAAGGATTGTCAGTTGTGGCAATACATGACTTGCCAAAATCTTCTTTATAACTGGTCCAAATTTCCCTTAGTACAGGAATGAATGGTTTTATTATTATTCATTTTGCCAGCAATTATCCAACCGAATGATGTGTGCTGCATGGTAGGTCGAGTATAGTCTCCCAATATCCTGCCCTCCTCCAACAGTTCAAAAAAGTGATCTGATCCAATTAGAATATCAATATCGTCAGGTTGATTAAAATAAGGACTAGCTCAAATTGCTCAAGATATGACATATCTACAGGAACGAATTTACTTGGTTGTTGTTTGGTTGTCAGTTTGGTAGTATTAGGGCTCCAATTTGGAAACACGTCTTATGTTTTTTTCTAGGTGAAATATGAAGTGAAACAATTCCTTTTAAACAGCTAAGTAGTTTTCGTGTCTCCTATTCCAGACACCGAAATTTTAGCGTTTTCCCGTTTAAACAATAGTCGTTGAAAACAGGTTGCAAACAAAAGTTCCCTGAGATCCAGAATCTAATAGCACACGACATTGTTAATTCTTATTATGGCCGGCTAATACTTTTGCTAATGCGGTGGGTAGTAATGCTGTACCTATTTTCATGGTGGTGTCAGAAACTGCAGCCATTACATTATTGCCATCTAATTGTGATGTTAGTAATCTAGTTTACAAGTTTGTGTCTAAATTAGCCAATAGCCGTTAGCCCTTAAACCACTTTTTCTGAACTATCTTACATCTTCCTAATGTTTGGACTGTTTGCTGCTGTTAAACTTGATTGAGATCCAATCGATTTAATGAACGCATAAACAGTATGCCTTTTGCGGTCATATCGTTTCTTTAATTTCGATAATGCTTCAATATAATTAGCCTCAGTTATGCTAATACGATTCAGTAAGCTGGCTGCTTCTCCCTTTAATGCCTCTTTGAGGTATTGTAATTTTTGAGATGTAGTTATTGTTCCATTTCCATGAATGTTTGAACAAAACAAGTCGAAAATCGATTGCCACACAATATACTCTCCATAGAAGTTAGGCAGGTTTATTTTTGACAGTCAAACCTCAGCTCGACCATTTACCTCGGCAGTATCATTAAATGATACATTTAATTGATAAGATACACTCACCTCGTTTCGTAATATGGTATTTAATCCAGCTACTCCCTTGTAAAAGTTTTCCTCTAATTTGTCATCTGGTTCTTCCTCGTCATCCAAGTCGTTAATGCGATCGACATGTTACTCGTACTTTGATATCTTCAACTGATGTGTCTTCGGTTACATCGTTTGAAATTAAATTCACTAGGCGTGTTATTTGTCCCTTTATGTAAGCCCGTCGCTTTTTCATGTGCTAAAAAAAATCAAACGCATTATAGGTCAAAGTTTCCTTTTTGCGGTGTGTTTATGCCAACATCTTACCAATCACTATACGATCGGTGACATGTGCTAAAAAGTACTGCAAAAAACAGTAAAGCGCAACAGAGAAAAATACTGCTGCTACTTCTCCTTGATTACTGCTAGAAAAGCTGAGCTACACTATTTTTTGACGTTTTTATGAAGTGGTGTTTATTCACTTACTCATACAAATATTATCGAAAAACATTTTTTATCTCACTCCGATTGGATTTTCTAGCCACTGAAATGCCCTTCAAAATAGCTAAGTCGCTGTAGTATTTTCGACAATGGTCGAATGTAGATTTAACGTAGGAATAATTTATTTGATGAATCAACAAAATTTTTTCTGAACTCAACATTTTTATTGAAATCGAACCTTATGTGAAATCACACATTGTGTGAATCATCGAGGTTGACTACTAAATAGTTCTTGAATTGGTTCAAACGATTTATGCAGGTTAAAACCGATATATTGTGATAATATTTTAACATATTGTTGACTAAACTTTAAAAATTAAATTCTTATACCTAAAGATAAACTACTCACTTACTTACATAGATAAAGGTGGTAAATCAAGAAAATTTCCAGACAGTATCTCGTAAATTCTTAAACACCTATTGGTCGTTATTAGAAAGCTGATTAATTGAAAACGATTCATTGGGATCGAATAGGATCAAATTTTATAATCTTATAAATAATTAATCATAAAATAAGATTAAGAAATTCTATCAGATATAGGTCATATAAAATTTGAGCGTATTTCGTATTGTATACATGCTCATATAATACAAACATAAATAACATGAACATGTCTGTATTTAGAACGACTATACATGAGATTAAAATTATCAAAAATTTGTTAATGAAATTTTTTTTTATATAACTAAATTGATAAAAACCAAAATTTATTGTTTGCTTTTATTCCGAAATGGGGTCGTGGTTAGCAAATGCAAGATTATACAAATAACTCTTGGTAACACAACAAATAATAAAAAAAATTGAAAGTCATTCAAATTGGAAATATATACACAGTCTACTTGAGAAATTAATAAATGTAATTAAATTATTTTGCCGCGCATTTAGGGTTGTAATCAATAAACAAACATAGAGAATATATTAAATTACTTAAAAAAAAAAGGAAAATGTTTTTCCAATGAAAATATTTTCTTCCTCGTATTTGTCCATTGCCGTTTTTATTATAAATATGGCGCATAAACCAACGAATATCAACATTAAACTCTCCTATAATTTTATTTTATGTCTCACCTGACAATAAATAAATTCTCGAACCAAAATAAGTGCCTAATCAAATTTCTTAGAAACATGTAAGCGTCGTATTATAACACATTCGAAATTCGTCATCATCAAAAATCATATGACGATGACAATCAATCCATCAAAACAACACGACACACAAGGCACAATAACAAGGTGCATGTGCGGTATGACGTGAGTGTATGTATATAGTATAGCATATAGGCAAAGAAGAGAGCAAAATGCCCATAATTTTCCATGTATTGTAAATAAGTAATGAGTCTAATAATAACAACGCAATTAGAAATTTCGTATGATATTATCATTATCATCAACGTCGGAATAGAAACGATTGCTAAGAGTGTGTAGTGTAATATGGGGATATGTTTACATAGATTCGACTATAATTTAATTGATAAGCGCGCGCTATTTTTAATGTATTAAATTTTTTTTTTTTTTTAATATTAAAATAAACGATTATTTGGTCATTTAACTTTATTTGTGGTAGTCGAATGGTCGATGTACTTTTTTTTTTTTTTTTGCTAATTTTGGGATGATTAACATTGCGAGTGTATATGTATGTATATGAATTTATTATGTTATTTTTTGATCGAGTTTTTTACTTCGCGTTAATGGCAGTTCGGAAGTGTAGTTCGATGAATTACTTAAAAAACATAGGTGTTCAGTCAAATGCTAAGAGATACAATTTCAATATCAACTTAAAAATAGCGTAGCAAATACAGTTATTTGCATTTGATATTTTTTTCCTGCCCAAAGGGTCAGCACTGCGACCTAAAAGATCTTTTGTGCTCTTGGGATTTATTAGTTCAAAAGCTTTTCCATTTTCCTAATAAAATCGAGAATGGTACTTGCAGAGGCAAATTTATATTTCTCCGGGGTCAAATACCTCACTTCAAAATAAAGCTATCTCAGTGTACCTGTGTATGTGTATCACATAGTATATGCTCTGCGGTTTCTATCTCTTCCAAACAAAGTCGGCACTCCGCCTCCGTGGACAGTTTTAATTTTATTTAAATGATATCTCAGGTTACAGTGCCCTGAAAGGAAACTCACTAGTTCCCTAATATTTCCTTTACTGAAATTGACCGCCAAGCCCTTATGATGAATTGATCTGATCAAAGATTTGGTTTGTCAGAGGCCGGGAATACAGTTCCAATAGGTGAAGAACTATATTTCTTCTCATTTACTAATTGTGTAGGCTGCAGAGGCCAATGGGATGCCGCAGAAAAGCTCAGGACCAATGAGTAGTCGACGAGTCTATCCGTGCTAGCTCGTCGGCTATCTCGTTTCCAGTGATGCCCTTGTGACCAGGCACTCACTACAACCTAACTTTGTTATTGCAAGAAAGGGATTGTAGCAGTTTGTAACAAGCCAGTGCTTTCAATGCTGCCTGGCTGCCTGAGAAAATGTGGATGGGGGCGCCTTTGTTCATAACAGTTAAGACGCAATTTTCAATGGCGTGAATTTCGGCTAGAAAAACACTAGGATAAGTTCCCAGTGATTTCGATATTTTGTGGTTGGGTCATAAGACAACAATGCCAACTTCACTATCCATTTTTAATCCATCTGTAAACCAGATTAGGCTGCTAGGCTCCATAGAAGGTCCACCAGGATTCCAGTCTGTTCTATCAAGGACTGTTATCCCGAAATTCCTACCAAATGCAGAGTTCTTTAGGCATAACGTCCGGGACTCTAAAGAACATAGCCAAGTCCGAAATTTCATTCAAAATGTCCAGATGCTACATATATTCATCATGACTATATTGATTCAATAGCTGTAATCTAGCTGCACAAATAGCTGCTGACGTAGATATGAAGTGGAGTGAGTCCGATAAGTGCTACCATTGCGGCTTTAGGACAGGTGCGCATAGCGCCTGTGACTCCGAGACATGTTAGCCTCTGCAATCAGGTCAGCTGGTTCATAATGACAATGTTGTGTCAAAGTTGAGAACAAGCTATCAGGATTTTTGGCAATTAGCTCTGGTATACGGCCAGGGCTTTTGTAAAAGTGAAACACCTCAGGATAACATATTGTACCGTCAGTCTAGCCAGGTTCTGGCATATGCAGATGATATTTGTATAATTTGACCTAACAGCAAAGGTGTCAAAGAACTACTGGTTTCACTTGTGCGATTCTCTGCTTCCGCTGGTCTCAAAATCAATGACTAAAACCAATTATATGATCACTGGTTTTAGAGACCAATACGCTATGGATTTTAGTAGTGGTGACCACACATTTGAAGGAGTTACAAGTTTCCGATTCCTATGGTCCCTTGTTACTCATGATAATTGTGTGGGAGGGGATATTAAAGCGCGTTTTGTCGCTGATAACCATGCTTTGTATGCCTTAAACTCAAAATACCTTGCAAATGCCGACAAGCTAAAGTTGTACAAGGTGTTGATCAGACTCGTTGTCATGTATGGGTGTGAGAGTTGAACTCTGATGGATGATTATGAGAGATAGTTAATGATATAAAGCGTCACTGCAGAGAAACCGATTAGCTGTCACTAATTATTTAGACCGGCCCAATAACAACGAAGAAGCTCCTCCTAACACCCAGGAGCAGTGGCACGCTATACAGTCAGCCATAAACATCGCGGCGCAAAGTTCCATCGGAAAAAGGCCTCTGAGGTCCCGCAATGTTTGGTTCGATGATCAATGCCAAAAGGTCGTCAAAAATAAACGAAACCTTCGTGAAAAATGGTTGGCTCGCAACACTAGAAGCACTCTAGCAGAATATCTCCGCGGAAATAGGAAACTCAAGGGAATGTTTTGCTAATGCCAGAAATCTAACTAAAGACTTCCACCCAAGAAGTACATCCATCAAAGGCGGAAATATAGAGCTCAGAACAAACATGGCTGATGTTCTCTCAGAATGGCAAACCTACTTTCAAAATCTGCTAAATCGGAATGACGAAGTGACCCCCATTAGAGCAATAGCTCCTCCAGGTGAAGAGGTCCTTGGTGAATATCTTACAGTAGAGGAAGTAGATGCAGCTATTAGTAGATTAAAAAATGGATTACCCGGTCTCGACGGAATTTCCGCAGAATTGATTAAGCTTGGAGGCGCTACTTTTGCAACAAATCTATACGATCTCATCGTCTCTATTTGGGACCAAGAAGAGTTGCCGGGAAATTCGAAGACCGCACTCATATGTCCGCTGCACGAAAAAGGAGTCTTAAATGTGGAAACTATCGTGGTATCGCTCTGTTGAGCACTGCTTACAAAGTGTTGGCTAATGTTGTACTTGCCAGACCCATCCCTCTCGCCGAAAACACCATAGGCGACTATCAATGTGGTTTTCGTCCAAATCGATCGACCACTCCCAATGTTTTACCATGAGGATGATCTTGGAAAAATGTTGGGAGTACAACATAAACATACACCAACTGTATATAGACTTCAGACAGGCATATGACAGACAGGCATATGAAATCGCGAAAACTTAAGGGCTGGGCTCATATGCCTAGGAATTCCAGAGAAACTCGTTCAAATTAACAACCTCTGGGTCTGTATGTAGAATCGTAACTGGGGAGCTGTGTCAGACCCCTTTGAAATAACATCTGGTGTTCGACAGGGAGATGCACTCGCGCCTGTACTATTCAACATGGCGCTTGAGTACGTAGTGAAAAAAAGCAACATTGAAACTTCGCGCTGTATATTTAATAAATCAGGCCAAATTCTTCGATATGCAGATGATATCGTGCTTCTTGGCCGAAGACCTAGCGATATCAAGGACAGTTTTATACAGCTTGACCGCTGCGCAAGAAGACTGGGTTTGGAGATGAACAGCAGCAAAACAAAATTGTTATCAACACCCAGGAACATCTCCATGGTAAATCTCGGAATTGGGACCATAACTTTGATAGCGTCGAAAACTTTGAATACCTCGGGTCAGTTATAACATCGTCGAATGATATGCAGGCAGAAATTAAAGCCCGAATTTTTAATTTCATCTCAATTTAGATTTCTTGTAAATGGTTGAAGAAGGATGGTGAGACGGGCCGACGGTGCATATGATTGGGTCTGCCGGACGGCAATATTTTTTCTGTTCTAATAGTTGCAACATCACCACCTCCATCATAAGGGCATCTTAAACTCTTTGGTATTGTTTTTCTCGTAAATTTGCTTCGTTGTTTCTAATTAAAAATATTCCCTTGGCTACTCGTTTTGCATAATAATCTATAATATATTGAGACAACACTGTACGGGATCATTTTTTTTCATATGTTATATATCCTCCTCCATTGTGCTTCCATATGTATTTTGCAAAACACAGATCATACGGCCAATTTAAAGTGAATTTAAAATTTGATTAATTTTGACAATTTTCGATTATTTTTCCAAATTCTTAAAGGAAAATGAAGCTAACATATTGTAAAAATCATAGCAATAATACGATTTTTCAAGTTTTAAAAATTTTTTAAATATAATTTTCTGACCTTATTTAAAATTGAATTAGTTTTAAATAATTTCATCGAATCCCAAGAACTATTGATTTGTTTCCAAAGTATTTTGTTCTTAAATTTCTTAATATTTTTGATTTAATGTTCGTTCAACTAATCCACACGTAAATCTCATATAATTTTAATCATCTTGAACTGTTTACTGTACATAAATATATTTGTTCGGCAATGCGTGAAATTAAAACCAAACCAAAAAATATCGAAATAAATAAGATGCAAGAAACAGTTCATCTTAAATATTATTATACATGTTTTTCTTAAGTTCATTTCTTTCTATATAATTTTTTTTCTCCAAATCATCTATTTATATTTTATATATAAAAATATTTTTTCGTTTTTTTTTTTTTTTTTTGTAATATTCCAAATAAATTAAAATTCATAATCCATATATTAATAAAGGAACAACAACATACGTGAATTATTCATCTTCTTAGTATACGATTCATACGAAATAGAAAGAAAAAATATTAATTTCCTATTTAATGAAAAACTAATTTTTCTTTTATTATTTATTTCTAGATTAAATTGATTGCTAGCGAACATCAAAAACTGACAAATAAAATCGACGATCTCACAACAAAAGGATATTAAGGATGAGCACATCAAGTGTTTTTTAATTTTTTTTATTCATTTTATATACATGAATCTAATCAATCTTCTAAGTGAAATATTTATTAGTTTTTGCATTTTTATAATTTAATAAAATAAAAAAAGTTAAGTGTTAAAAAAAAGATATATCTATGATAAAAAAATGTCTCAATTTTATTGTAAATGTGCGTTACTTGTTATGTGATTACTAACAACTTAGTAGCTAAAACAAAAAAACATTTCACAAGTGTGTACGACGGCATCTAAACCATTTGCCACAAACTAAAGTAGTTTTTTTTCAGTTTTATACATAATTTAACAAAAAAAAAGTAATAGAATAATTATTAAAAAAAAAATAACACCTATCAATAAAGTAATTATAGTTTTACTTTGTTGTGGAAGAAAAAAAAAATAGTATATTTGCAAAACTGGCTTACATGTTATTATGCTAATGGATAAAACAAAACAAAAATGTAAGTTGTAATTATTTTATTACTTAATGTATGTAATATTATATATGTATAAGGTTTTTAAAATTATATTGGATTAATATTTAAGTTAAATATACTCAACAAATGTTTTTATGTTGTTTATATTTTAAAGTAAAGGATAACAGTCTGTTAAATGCGTGTTATATTTAATATGGGGTTTTCCACTCTATGGTTTTTCATAATTTAATCGTGCTTTAAACATAATTTTAAATATAAATGGGTACCTACATAGACTTGGTAATTTAGTAGAAAGATATTCCTAATACTCCGGAAATATGTAATTCAATTCTATCGTATTTTTGGCTTTTCTTTGAACTCGATGTTAAATGATCTACTTAGTTGAAGCACAGATTTAATATAACCCAGATGTCTTATTGAGAAGCAAATCGTGGTTGAAAACAGTGTAGCCACTTTCCACATTAGTTTATTTTTTGGAACTTCAATCGAGAGTCCCATCTGAATCTTAGGTAAAGGTTTAAATATTGGATTAAATAGTATAATGCCACCTATGCAAAAGTAAGGAAAACAAAATAACTAAAAGAAATGTAACATAATTTTATATTTCGTTGGACCAGTTTATTTTGTTCTATAATTCTACATCTCTTATGCCTGTTTAGTTTTTGAAATATTGAACTTTACTTATGGCGATGTGTTGTTTATCAGTGTATGTAACATAGAATCTCATATACATTTTTATATATATATACAAATTTGTGTTAAGAATTATATTATATTGCACTAGTATTTGTATAAATTATATACATTGTACATTTTAGTGGTATTCGTTAATTTTTACCCAAATTTCTACTTATACGTAAAAATACAGAGTGTCCTAAAAAAATGTATACTTACACACTTTACTTGATTATAAAAACAGTATTTATTTAGATATATTCAAATTAATAGTAAAAAATAAAAAAGATAGATGTAGAATTTCATTAGTCAGCGCAAGTATTCAAATTGATGCCCATTTTAATCTAAACATTGCGGATAACGCGAAGCAATAGAATCACAAACGTGGCGAATCATTTCAACAAGAATCTCACTGCATTCTCTTTTAATTTCCGCCTTCAATTGGTTGACTGTTGCCGGTTTTGATAAATAAAACTTATCTTTGATGCGTCCCCACAAAAAAACTCCACCCTCCAATCAAAATCGTCTTCATTGAGGGCGTGAATTAATCTTGGAATATGACTCTTCCATCGTAAGCGCTTTAAAATGCGATGGACACTTGATTTTAAAATCCCTACTTCACGTGCTGCTTGGTGAACAGATTTTCTTGAAGTTTCGCGGTATGTTTCAAGCAGTTCTTCTTCTCTTGCGGTGCTTGTGAATGTCTGTGGTCTCCCAGAACGCTGTTTGTGGACATCTTGAATAGTCCCGTCTCTTTCAAATTTATCTCTGATGCGAGTAATGGTGATTCTTGTAGGTGGATTTATATGAAATTCCCTTCAAAACTGTCTTTGCACTTCCACTATGTTTTCAAACTTAAGGTAGCACTTTAAAATAAATTAACGTTTTACAAAGTCTAGTCTAATCTCCGACATGATTATAAATGTGTTTTACTCTAAAAAACAAAATATATTAGTTAGAATGAGGTATTAAAGTGTGTATACATGTTTTTGGGATACTCTGTATTCAGAAAATGTATAATTATCCAAAATATATTTTATTTTAAGAGAAAAAAAGCTTGTTCTAATCCAGAATTACTTAACTAAAGCATTTTAATCAAAAACACCTTATATAATTTTCAGATAAGGCGTATTTATTTCAAATGTGTTAGTTAAGTCTTAATTGCTTTGTTTACACTAGTATAAATTTCACTTAGAGGAAATTGACTATTTTATAACTGACCTAACTTATATTTTCCATAGGTGGATTTAAACTAACTTATCAAAAGAATATAACAATGTTTAAAAAAAATTATTAATATTAAAGAACCATAATCGACTTATGAGGTAGGTAAGGTATAAATGCTTCGCATGTAAAAACTAATTTGCAATTTATGTTGTGATATCAATGACCTATTGGTAAATAAGTCATTATTGATTAGTATTAAGGGATGGTTTTTATCCCTTGTGTTAGACAAAACACTATTTTTTCATAAAAAACAACATTATTTTTAATTTTTATGTGGCAATTGTTGTACATGTTATAATGGTTATTATATTACAATACATCTGCTTGATTTATTTTTTTAATGGTTTTTATGCAAAACTAGTTTGTAGATGTAAACTTCAATTTCCTCAAAAGTCATTTTTCCAGGTAATGTGAAAATCTGTAAGTACAGTTATACATAAAATAAAATCTCGCTGAAAATGCTAATTCTTACTTTCCTGTGTGATTTAGCATGTGAACGAACATACGTGGTTGATTCTTTTGATATTTAGGGTAAAAGTCACACTTCCAGTTTTTTAACTTAGTTAGCCACAACTTAAAAAAGTACCACAAAGAGTTTAGCTGTATAGTTAAAACTTTACTTAGCAACGCTGTGAATATGCGGTAAAAATGAGAGACAAATTGGAATGGTGGAGAGCCTTGAAAACTGCGTTATAATAACTTACGGTTGTCCTGCTAATTTTTAAAATTTTCTTGCTCATGACATGGAAGTCGAAAGCTGTTAAAAACACGTAAAACAGATAATGAAATATTTTAAAAACCATCATTATCCAGCTGCGAAGTATAAGCAAGTAGGGTGGCAAAACTCTTAAAATACCAAGTGATGTGTGCTGCTGAAACACTTAAGTTGATTGTATGGAATCATACATCGAATTATTTAAGAATTTGACAAATTTTAGTAAAAGTTTGTTCCGCAAAACCAATAGGTATTGACGCTGCAATTTCATCTAAAATAAATAATTCGGCCTTAAAGATAATGACGGAGTATTTTCTAACAAAACTTAAATTAGTTGCTGTTATTCTTGATAATAATCAAATTACTCAAATGTATCAGTTTAACCCCATTTAATGCAGTAGGTGTAAATATAAAAACGGCTTTATATGCACGACCCACCCAGGTGTGTCATGTTGATTGATTCGCGGACTTTTCGTCTACAACAATTTATCTAAACCAATTTAACTAAAGCAATTCATCTAAAAACAATTCGTCTCTAAGCAATTCATCTAACAACAGGTCGTCTAAAAACAATTCGTCTAAAAACAGTTCATCGAAAACCAATATATGTACCTAAAAGCAATTCACAAAAAACAATTTTTTTTTAATGTAAAAAAGTTTTATTATTAAAAACATTATTCATGTGTTGAAAGACAATTAAACATATAATACATTTAAATAATACATAGCCGGAACTTTGATGTACCGGAAACTTCTTTTACACGGAACTTTTGTCCCAAAATGAAGTTTTGTTCTAAATTGAACTTGGATATGTCGGTAACTTCTCATACCCGGAAGCCGAAACACCTTTTTAGAACAAAAATTAAAATTTTCATTATTTAGTACTTGTGTAAGGCGGAAATCAAATTGATTTTAGGATGCAATGTACACTGTTTTATTTTCATGTTTCAAAAAAAAAATTAGATAGGGAAACAACAAAAATAAAAGGAATGCCTCACAAAACCATTCAGATGTTAATTTACCTTTTTTCGTATTTGGTATCTTAGTTTAATGCCCTGTTTATGTTTAATTGTGTCAAACACATAAAAAAAAGGAACAACCACAAAATATTTCAAAAATTATGGATTTCATTTGGATGAACTGATTGAAACAGTAGAAGATGACCCCATTCGAACAGCGAACTTGAAGAATATGATAAGGCTATATACCCAGCTAATTTTCAAAAACGATTAAATATTTAGTGAGTTGATGACAAGCTTAGCTTCTTGATTTCTAAGAACAGAAGGAACAGTAAACAACTCCGATAGTGCCGAATCATCGGACGAGGCTCATATTTTAGCTCCTGACAAAATCAATATAATCAAGAGTCTGGAGGAAGTTTTAGGATTCACTTCATACTATATAGTAATCCAAAATTTATAAATTTTGTGTCGGAGGTTAAATTCCTAGTCATTTCCAAATGTAGTTCTAGAGATATAGGATAGATATCTTGACTGAATTTATTTGTTATTTATATTAAATAACAAACGTACGTATATTAGCTATACGCTGAAACCTATTATTTGACATTAATTTAAAGAAAATTTAGATTAGAACTTCAGAGAGACGGGAACAGTCGCGCGATTCCGGCTTTGACAAATTTTTATCTTAATATCTGTAATTACGTTTATATAATCCATTTTGGGAGTTTCACTATATTTTCGAACGACCATTTCTATTCGTTCCTATGGTCTATATATTGGTTATTGCTTTTTTCACCTGCATCTTTACCTGCTAACATTTGTAAAATAATTATTTCGTTTCCTAAACTTTACTTACAGGGGGTAACGGACAATCTGGTAAGGAGTGTATTTTTTTAAAAAAATTGTTTAACCGGATTGTTTATCTTAATTTTTAAGGAGGTCAATTTTTCCGGAAAATTTTAACAAAACATTTTAATTTTTTTTTTAATTGTTTTTAATAAAGGCAATAATGTATTTTTTGATAATGCTCTAAAGTATTATTTTATGTCTGATGTGTTTACAAAGTGCAAATCAATTTTTTCGGAAAATTTTTGCACATTTTCCGGGAAAATTTTCATGAAATGTTTTTTTTGCATTTTATTTAATCTACTTAAAAATGTGGAGTTTCTGTCGAGGTTTCGATTCTATAATGTTCTAAAAGCGGGGGTTTTGGTGCGGTAGCCTCCATCCTCTAAGGTATAAAGCGAATTAAAAAAACGGTTTTTACGAAGATTTTGATTTTAAATTGTTTTAAAAGCAGCGGTTTGAGGATAGTAGCCATCCTTTAAATTTTTCTAAAAAGCAGGGGTTTGGGGGCGACAACCCTATCCTCCAAGGCATAAAACGAATTAAAATAACCTAAAACAAATTAATTTTAATTTATATTTTTGGAATTGTAATTAATTTTATATAATCCGTTCCTACGTGCGGCATGACTTTAAATCTAAAGCCACTCGAAGGCACGTGGGCACGTGGGGGAGCAAAGTGACATCCCGCGTGCGGTATGATAATGGTTCACGATTGCGTTACTATCTTACGCCGAGGAAACAAATGCTTAGATTATTTGAGGAGTTCTCAATTTTAGTATGAGTATAACTAATAGTTCAAAAAATAAAACTTTTAATTGAATAACGTTTTCGGGTAGATGTTTATTAATAAAGACCGGATTTTGAATAAAATAGCTCACCAATTATAGTTAGATGTTTCATTTTTGGAACACTATGATTCGCGAGTGTCATCAAAATTTGGTTACCACAAAAAAGGTTTTTGCATATTTGTATATTTCGCATACTTTACATAAGCAAAAATTTTCAATTTAATGCTATATTTAGCTTTGTTTTGAATATGCATGCTGTGCAAAATAAAAGATTTATAGTTGGAATAAACACATTACTTTGTGCGAAACAATCTTTAGTAATGTCGGGAAAACTAATAATTTTTAAAAGAGTTTGGCCCCGACGGCATTGAAACTATTGACGGAAAACTAGTATGCTCAATATGTCAATGTGAAGTTAAATTAAAAAAATACCTAATTCAACAACATTTAAGAAAGTTGAAGCATATTCAACTCGCTCAAAATACAAATCAACAGATTGAAGAAAATCAACCTGAAAATATGTCTTTCAACCAAAATTTTTGTTTAGATTTATGTAACATGATGGTTGCTACAAACATACCTTTTTGAAAGTTAAAAAATGTGGCTCTCAGGTTAGATATTGATATATTAATTTAACTTTCCAATCGCCATTTAAATTTTGTTTCAAAAGGCCTTTCCTATAGAGAAATATACGAGAGAAGTGATCCCTAGTGAATCCACCATTCGAAAAAACTTTCTTAGGGTCTGTCCCAATCACCGACTTATTTCAGACTTATTGACTTATTTGACGTCATCTTGAATAAGTCGATCAAGGCATCCCAATTGATTTTGCTGACTTATTTTGACATCTCCATTGAAAAATACCAATATTTTTACAATCTACTGTTGAATACTAAAAAAAATTAGCGCAAAAATTAATTAAAATTTACAACCAACAAACATTTATATTATTGATTATATAATATGGATACCAAATATGTTTTTTATACGATGTTTACTTGATATCAAATAAGTTTTTTTGAAACAAAGAAGGAAAATAAGTCACCTCACTAGCAGGCTTATTCAAATCTGACTAATTAAATAAGTCGGTGATTGGGACGGACCCTAAGTTCTTGCTACGCATATACAATTACTAAAATAAAAGAAGACCTTAAAGGCAAAAAAATGGATGTCTATCGATGAAACTATTCGTTGATACCATTATAGTTGGAATTTTACGGACGGATTTGAATAATATTAATTCAGTGTATTTATTAGACTGTCAATGTGTAGATAAATCCAATGCTACAACAATGGCTCGTGCTTTTGACAACTCATTTAAACTACTCGATGGTGCTTGCGAACGTGATGATGTGTTGTTAGTGGTAACCGATGCTCCACCATACATGGTTAAAATGGGGAAACGTCTATCTATTTTGTATCCCAATTTAACATGCCTTGCCCATGGGTTGCATAGACTTGGAGAGTATATCCGATTTATTTTCCCTTATGTTGATAGTTTCATCAACTTAAAAAGAATATTCTTAAAATCACCTTCCAGAATAGGCGTTTTTAAAAGATTGGCGCCAAATTTACCGCTACCACCACAACCTATTGTTTCACGATGGGGAACATGGCTCCGAGCATTAATATATTGTTCAAAATAATTTCGATTTATTACCAATGGTTTTGGCGGAATTGAAAAAGGATGCTGGGTCAATTGTCACGTGTGCACACCTTATTGCAAAAATTGAGTTGCGCAATGATATTAATTTTATCACTGCAAACTATGGATTTCTTCCAAACAAAATTATGCAATTAGAAGCCAGAACATTGTCTCTCGATCAGAGCCTTACAATAATTGAAGAAGTTTTTAACAATATTGAAAATGCACCGGGATCAACTGAACTGGTGAACAAATTTCGGAGGGTACGCTGACATAGACTCCAGCTACAATTGTCTTTGGCGTATCATTAAAGCGCTCGTCGTTTTAACAACTGGTTTAAATTATCAGCGCCTAGCTGAGTAGCGTCTGTTCCATGGGAGTGTTCTCCGGTAGTTTTTTTTACAACTTCACATTCGCTGATTACTCTTGCTTTTCATTTTAAACGCATATATGGCGAACATTTCTATAGTAAACGGCATCGTTGTGAGATCCGTTCTTGACACTTCTCACTCATTGAAAACTTCATTTTAGAATTTGATTTTGACTCAATAAACAATTATATAATAAACTATAAGAATAATTTATGTAACATATATTAATCTCTAAAAAAAAACAATATAAAATGAAATTTAATGAAACTTATTATTTAATATAATTTAATCTATGATTGTTTTTACACTACTTTTTTACTCGTTCTGTTTTGATAATCTAGGATCACGGTTAATTTTTTAATACTAATGAATAATATAAGTAAAAGCACAATGCAACGATTTTATTTCGTATACTTATAGGATTTCCCTTTAATAGTTTACACAATTTTGATTTTCTATGTTTTTCTCATTGTTATTCAAAAAATTTAATTTCATATTAAATTAGAATTTTAAACAATTAAATTTTTGTAAATGACGTAAGTACATAATATGTATTACGAAACTCACTCTAAAAGGTTTTACTGTTTAAGAATGGTTAGTAAATTAAGTTATTTCCTAGTCAAAAGAGAACAATTTTTCGTTTTTCAATGGATTCTCCGCTCATACATGATTGCGCAGGGCATTAAAAATTTGCTCCTGTCCTGACACGGTGCTTCAATGCCATTAATGCAAGTGCAATCTGTTAACAATACTTTCAGGAACGACGGGATTCCGCTGTTTGAGTGCAGAATCCATGGGCCGAACCATGCCAGTACAGGCTGGCTGGAACAATGCAATGTTCAGATAAATTTAAAGCAAACCTGTATTCTTGCGCCCTCGATTTGGCTGGTGACAGCGTAAGGTACAATGTTAAAAATAAACCGCGAAAGAGTTGGGAGAGCTTCGGCCCCAGAAAAGATTGCAAGGTTCAGAAACACAAAAAAACCACAAGTTATAACTTAATGGTCTTAAAAGTACTTAAAACGTTACTCCACAAGTCCCATGCTGGCAGTCGAATATTTCCATTTTACACCAACTAGCAAAAACTACGGGCGATGCGGAAAAGTCGCAAATTTCCATTCTGTAAATTCCCGAAAAATGATTCAGAAAAATAAGCTGATCATACTTGTTACAACAACTGCATTTTTTTAACTACAACTAGCGAAGCATAATGGTCAAATAGTTTTAGACTAATTGTTTTTAGGTGAATTGTTGTTAGATAAATCGTTTCTAGGTAAATTGCTTTAGGCAAATTATTTTTAGTTAAACTATTTTATGGTAAATTGTTTTAAGGTAAATTATTTATTTTAGTTAAAAAATCCGTTTTCCGCGTTGATTCGCCATTTCGGCTAATAAACCGTCGATTTTATCATTGGCTGTGTAGGCAGAGGCGCCGTCCTGTTGAAACTAAATAGCTGCCGTGTCTTCTTCTTTCGTAGGGAATTAAAAGTTAGTTAACATAGCATGATAACGGTTGCACTTGACTGTTAGGGCAAGTTTCTGCTCTCACATCTTGAATAGCCTTTTTTTATTTGGGCCTTAGAAGACATCAAACACATAGATTGCCGAGGTCATTTTAACTGTAAAGTTTCATCTAGTCTTAGGACACATGGTCTCCACTTTTCAACCATGGAGTTGCAAACCGATCAAAGAGTTTCAAACGATATTCTTTCATAACTGATATAGAATTATCAAACGCACCTGGTTTTCTTAGCGTCTTGCACGTTCACGTGCCAATTACAAACCGCTTGTTAGGTATTTTTGGCGTAATCCATTTTTTTTATTGATATTTTTAACAACATTTTTTTGTATGCGGACTTTACTCCTACGAGAAGTAAGGAATACTGTGGTGGAGTTTTAAGAAAAAGATTTTCTTATTTTATTATATTTTCTTAAAACATATAGTCTCCAGGACTACTAAGCAATTTGATTCTGATATAACTTACTAAGATAAATGTATCTATGACTCCGTCCCATTGGCGTTTATAGTTTCTGGTAAGTTACTGTTTACACCGATGTTTATAACATCGTTATTGTGGATTTAAATCAGCAAGTCGCTGGTGGTCCTAATAATTGAACCAGCTCCGGAGGTTTGGTTCTTTTTAGTCTGCGAACAATATTGGTGTTGTTTAATATCTGAATTACATCTACATTATGCTTCAGTCTTCCTTCGTGTTTCCTCACATTTTTTTAAATTTTAATTGAAACGAGGTCTATTTTAAGATCTCATGTACCTCGCTATTTCGGCTGCATCGACGATGTTCCTTAGTATCTTGATCTGAAACCTTTGTGTGATCTTGACGTTGCTCAGTTTGATACAACTCCAATGTTGAATACCTTAAGTCCATATTCGTTTCAGTATTTGCTTATGTAGTAGCAGCTTCTTAGATGATGTTAGAGAAGAGTGTTTGCCAATCAGCGGATTTAACCTTTTAATCAGCAGTATCTCAAAGATTTTAGACATGAACTGGCGAAATTGGTCTATAAGACGAAGTTTCATACAGCCGTTTTCCAGATTTTATAATCATGATTACTTTTGCAATTTGCCACCAACTGGGTACAGATCATAACCTGGAGTTTTTTTTAATTCTTATTGAATTTTATCTCAGGCCTGACTTTTTTTTGTGAAGTTAATTGGAGTTTTGTAATTTCTTTTCAGATTCCATCATTATTATTTCAGAGTCCAAGGTTTGATCATCATGTGCTTGGAATATTTTTATTAAAGGGTTCCGCAAAACTTTAAACTTTATCTTCGTTATTTTGAGCCCATTTTTCACTTTCTATCCTTATTGGATGAATCTGCATTGTTGGTCTTTAAATATTTTTAGTTGCTTTCCAAAGTGAAAAATCAGTACTACTGTCATTATATACAGTTATCTTATAAAGTTACTGGTTGACTCATTTCACTTCTTAACAGTTAAGATTTTTAACTTAGTTATATTGAGGGCCACTTATTTGCTGCCCTATTCTTCCCGCTCTTCTTTTTTCTGTCAAGAGTTCTCTAAATTTTGTATTTAATTTTTGAGGAAGTTTCCCAAGGTTAAGATTGCTGTATATCATTTGCAAACTTTTGAACTTCGTTTTCTATTTGCACCTATTTGTTAGGCTAATTTTTTCTTCTGAGGACTGCCTAAAGTATTCCCTACTAATGTGTTTATTTATCAGGCTTGAAGTTCTTTCTGTTTTGGATAATTTGTTCACTTAATGTTAAAAGTATTGGAGAATGGTTCGACTTTAGGTCAATGCTTTCGTCTACTTGTAAATAGTACATAGATATATTTTTAATTATAAGGAAATCAATAAAGTCTGGTATTTTATTTCAATTCGTAGCCCAATAGGTTGGTTTTCCTGTTGACAAGGTTTCACAACACGGTGCTGAATCAATCTAAAAAATTTAAATTATATTACATCTTCCACTAATAACTAAAATGGTGACAATTTAGTTATTTTTAGAGAAACCAAAAAATTTGGTTTAGTTTGCTTCGAAGGCCCATATCTCTTGCTCACACAGCGGTTGAAATCGAAACGAGAAATACATGTGTGCGAAACTACGAATCCTCTATTATTGGCATATTAAGAATTTGATCCTTCAAAATGACGTAATAATCGTCACTGAACAGACGGAAAATTGTGTGATTTGTCAAAATTAATCTTTTTATGTGGGGTTTAAACATTGTATTGTAAATAGTTTACCAGCAGGATGTTGAACATTAACCAAAATCTTAACTTTCTCTTTATTTGTTATAAACATCAAGTCTGTATTATAAAACTGCATTCAATTGAAATTAGCTAAACAAAACTATAAAGTTTCAAGGTTATCAAAATAAAAAACAGAAATTTTAACGATTACAGTGTAGTGGGTGTGTTTTCTAATAATAAATATTTTAGTTTTTGAAATTACTAACGTAAAAGCAAAAAAAAAAAAAGTTAATTTGAAACTCTATAAAAATTTGTTTCCTTGGAGGATTAGATGTACAACAATTTGTGCCAAGGTTTTTTTATCGTCTGCACTTGATGTCCTTTTTATACATTACTCTGTAAACATAATATGTTTGTACATAGCTGTATCATAGTTAGTCAAACAAAGAGTAATATTGGATGATTATAAATAGCATATAATATACTCGTGTATACATATATACATATTATATACTTATAAGTTATATAAGTAAAGAAAACTTTCTTAATATTAACACAAACTACATATTCTCTGTAAATTTTTAGATAAAAAATCAATAAACCTCCGCCATATTACCAATGGTGAAATTACTTGTTTCAAGATAGTATTTTCCTCTTCTAACCAGTAAATACGTGACTTGCAAATTTACAAGTAAAACAAAACGTGCTGTTGTTAACTGAATACAGCCCCAAATATATATATATATATATATATATATATATATATATATATATATATATATATATATATATATATATATATATATATATATATATAATATTTTATTTATTGTAGATCTGAAAGAGAATAAGATCAGTAGATCCCAATTGGTTTTTTATGTTCGATTTGAACGAAAACGCGTTTTAATCATTGAGCAATTAAAAATCTATACAAACTAGACAAGAAAATCATATCATATCAACAGATATTTGGTTATGTTCAACTTTTAATTTTCCAAAATAATTTTCTTCTATTTAGAAAAATATTTTTTTTTTTTTAATATTTTTTTATTTAAATATATTTTTTAGATAATTCTGCCCTCATAACAAATAAAACTGCCAACATATTAGATTTTTTTTTTGTATATTGTTCAATATTTTATAATACGATATGTATTAAAAACACTGTTGCTAAGTTAAGGAAAAATTGAAACACGAAAGCATATGGAGTAAAAAAGAAAATTCACTTCACAATTTTCTAAATCTTCTTCGATTTTCTCTTCCTATACAGCTCAAAATATAAGAGAAAAATTTCGATTGAAGAAATTTTGTATATAGAAGAAAAATGACGACAAGTAAACGCGACATTAAAAATTCTTTAGTATTATATATGTGTTTGTGTGTGTCTGTTAGATTTTTCATTTAATTTTTTTGTTTTTTTTTTCTAAATCTAAATTTTATTTTTTAAAGGAAAATAACGTACCAAGACAATATATTTACATTTTTTTTTGGTGGTTTTTCTTCTGTAATTCTTCTTATGTATATGTAGATATTGTTGTCGTTACATTCAAATTCCAAAATTCTTTTAATTTTTATTTATTTCTATTTTTTTATTGACATTTTACTACGTACACATTGAAAAGAATTAAATCGAAGAATTTTTCTAGAAAAACATCGAATTAGCATATTTCTAAACAAACGAAATATTATAAATCATAAGTGTTGTTGTAAATAGTGGTTTTCAGCGTTCAATACGTTCTGCTAAAACAATATTAATAGCAGAAATAAGTTGATGATCATGTAACTATCCAGTAATTTTACCAAATTCGTTTTCTAATCCATGAGAATGGATCTCTGATTCTGTAAAGGTTCTAAGATTAAATTAAAGAAAAAAAAAATCTTTTTTCTTTCCTTGTTATCTAAAAATATCTAGTGGCCATTTTTTTGGAAAAAGAGCCTCCCACTTTTAATCATACTATGATTCTAAATTGTTAATCTGGTAAACTCAAAATTGATGTTTAAATTCAGTATATCCGAAAACACTTATTTGGTTTTATTTGAAACCTGTTACTGCATTAAGACAATTCGGTTCATTCAGCTAGTTTTTACCCAAAAAAAATTTTTATTTCGCATTTGATGCTTTCTTGGCAGTAATCCTTAATATGTGAAAATTTGCAGTCTAATGAAGTATTTTTAAAAGCGTTTTATACATTACTTTGCTGACATTAAACATTTTTATTATCTATCCCATATGATTTACTATAATTTTAAAATAGAACGCATCTGTAATAGAAATTACCCTTTTAAGATCTGGATTCTCTTATCTTTTTTGAAAAAGATTTTCACAACCAGGCATTTTTATTTCAAATCAAACAGGTTTTTGTTAATTTTTATTACAAGTGTGTACATCATTTACTTAATTTATAAATTAATAGTCCAAGTGGATCAGCTCTTCTCAGCCGTCCGTATCTAGGCTGTTTTAGAATTTCCGGGGCATTGGGATGTGTCTCTAGTTTTGAACAATATCTCGAACTATAGGCTTTAATTGTATCTTTAATGGCTAAAATACAGAGGTCATCATATATGTTGCTGTTTCGAATATACCAGGGAGCATTCATGATCCTACGAAGTATATTTGATTGTGTACGTTGCAAAAATTCTCTTTTTGATGATCCCCATAACTGAATACCATATGTCCAAATGGGCATAAGTATTGCTTTGTATAGTAGAACTTTATTGTCGAGTGATAATCTTGATTTTCTTACTATTTGCCAATACATCTTAGCAAATTTATTTTTATTTGATTACGCTTTACTTCTATATATACTTTTCTATGTCAACCTTCTGTCCAGATGTAATCCTAAGTGTTTGACATTGGATTGCTGTGAAAAAGTTACACCTGCACTAATATCATTTAAGCCAGTGGTTGCTGCATTTTGTTTAACCAAGTATTGTCTTTGAAGAAGATAGTTTTTAAGAACTACATGGAACTGCTTCGGCAAAAGTTCTTTAATTTTGTATTGGATGTATGCATTAAAAACCGGGATTTTTTTATGAAATTTGAGCCTTTATTGTGAAAAAATGTTAAAAGATTTAACACTACTCACTACTTTTTTCCATTTTTCTGGCAATTTATGGATTTCATCCCAGAAAAACTGCGCCGGCTTGGCGGCCAAAAACGAATAGAGCTAATTTTCGATACCTTGAATTGAAGTGAAGCGTATTCCTAATAGGGCATTCTGCATGGATCGAAATAGGTGGCAGTCGGAAGAAGCAAGGTCTGGGCTATAAGGCGGGTGAGGCAGAATTTCCCATCCGTTATTCTCCAGGTAATTTTTGACCGGCCCCGTAATATGTGGCCTAGCGTTATCATGGTGAAAAATGATTGACTCGTGTCTGGTCGCATACGTTGGCCGCTCTGCCTGGATTTTCTGCTTCAATCGGATCAATTGTTGACGATAGAGTTGGGCATTAATGGTTTGGCCACTTGGCAACAGCTCATAGTGGATCACACCTAGCTGGTCCCACTAAATGCACAGCATGACCTTGGCCCCGTGAATATTCGGCTTAACATACGCTTTTTTGCGCTTGGGATTATCGTAAAGGATCCATTTTTCATGGCCAGTGACAATACGATGCAAAAACGAGTTCTTTTTGTGGCGCTCGAGCAGCATTTCGGAAATGCAAAATCGTCTTTCCACGTCTCTTGGCTTCAACTCGTATGGCACACCGAATTTCCCATCTCTTGGATGAACCCCAAGGCTGGAAATTGTTGCTTGATCAACTCCCAATGATTCTGCAAGTTCTTGTTGCGTTTGACATGACTCTTGATTGAGTAATGCTTCCAATTCTTCATCCTCAAACTTTTTCGGCTGACCAGGATGCTCTTTGTCCTTGATGTCAAAATCACCACTTTTGAAGGTACTAAACCACTCAAAGCACTGTTTTTCAAGAACATGCTCACCATACAAATCCACGAGCAAACGATGACTTTCAGCTGCAGTTTTGTTTGCGAAAAAGTGGCTCAACAAAACTTCCCAGAAATGCTGTTTTTTTCGCAAATTTGATAAATTTTCTATCGTTGAAATCGGTTGGATGTGCACAATCAAAACAAAAACTTTTAGCTGATTTTGACAGGTATTGAATAGGGCTTTCAAACTATAACGCATAAACAAGTAATGACATCTAGTATAAAATTCCGGTTTTTAATGCATACGCCTTATATATTAATCCTTTACGTCAAACTTTGTCGAAGGCTTGTGCATTATCAAAGAAGTCAGCAGAACAGTATGATTTTTTCTTCGAAGGTGAGTTTGACTGCATTGATAATCCTGTGAACTTGCTCTATAGTGCTATGCTGAGATATGACTTTAAGTATACTTGCTTATGAAAAGTTTGGATGTACAGCACTATTGACGGTCGGCTTTTAGTGTAAACTTGTTCTGATTGCACTTCAAAATTAGTTTGATGTAGCGTAAACATTGCTGCATTTTTTGTAGACACATCAGTTTTAGTTTTAATGCATTGTTTGGAACTATGAAGTTCTCCACAAATAACACACATCATTTAGAGTGCAATTAACTCGGCATCCTGACATATTAAATCATTCATCTAATTTGTTTGGACTTATTTTTCAATACCATGCCTGATAAATATTCTATTGATGTTAATGCTTCACTATAGGTCTTTCTGATCATGAGTTGTTCTCAGTAAAGTTTTCGATTATCCCCCCTACTTTGGAGCTTAATACACGTACACCTAGATGAATCTGGCATTACAATGTAGATTGGCAAAGTCTCAATCTATTTTACTATTCTTTTGGTTTTGCAAAATGTAAGTCCACTATGTTCGAGAAATGTGTCCATCTCAATAACCCTTCTAATACAAATCTTATCAAATTTAGAATAGCATAAAGCTAATGCAACCATAATTAGGTCTAAATTAAACCATAATCTCAAATTTCGTAACCAAATACGAAATGTTTTAGATTATAAATCAAACTTTTGGGTCATTTGCTAGTTTGGTAAAAAAAATTTAGCGGTAAGACATTATCTGTCCCTTTATTGTTTTATAATAATAACTATTATAAAACCATCATTCAAAGGGCAAATTTATTAGCGTCTCACTTTACTTCCGCGTCGACTCTCCCTTTTCTCTCTTTAACCAACATGCTGTTTCTTCGTGCCCAACATTTTTTTTCGATCTAGAGTTGTTTCTAAAGTTATTAGAACTCTTAACGCGCAACTAGGCCTGATAAAGCAATTGGACGTGATGGATTAACATCAATTATCTTAAAAAACTGTCATTTATTTTAACCTCTAAAAGCAAATTGTTTTAAAAATGTCAATGATGTCTGTCATTTTTCCCTCTATTTGGAAAGCAGCTAATATTCAACCGGTTCCTTAAAAAAGGTGACAAAACTATTCCGCCCAATTGTTTTGTTGTTGACCTTATTTAAAGTAATAGACTCCTTAGTTAATTTTCATCTCACATTCTTTTATCAGATTTTCAATATGCGTTTCGACAGAATCGGTCTTCATCTGATATTATTTAACTCATTTTTGGGGAAAAAGTGTAGAAAAGTATGGTTCAAGTAACTCTAGATATTTCGAAAGCATTTTGATCACTAAAATTAGGTCACTGTGTCTTGATTAAATTCTCTTAAGAAATCAATGGAATAGAGTTATTTAATGTAACGATCGATCAAGGTAGTATTAGACGGCAATTCATCCGACTCGCATGAGATAAATGCTGGTATACCGCAAGGTTCATCTTTGTCGCCTACCTTATTTTTTATATTTTTTCATTAGCGTCGTGTGAAATCTACTTTTTACTGATGATACTACAGTGTCTGCTTCTATTGAGTTTAACAACTAAAAAGAATTCATTTCCCATTTAACTTGATTTCGACAAATTATGATAAATCACTTCTGACTTGCATTGACAAGGTCATTGAATAGGGCAAATCAAATAGGATAGTATTTAATTCATAAAAGTTCTAAGCTTGTCTGTTTTCTTAATACAAAGTATAAAATTATGTTCCACTCATAATAAACGGCGTTCTCATTAAAAGGTCCTCGTCTCTTAGATTGTTGGGTTTAGAAATTTCGTGGGAACTTTCTTGAAAAAATCACATACATTCAATTGTAAAAAAAGCTAGCCAGTATTTGGGTTTCGTTTTGGCTTAGCAGAGCTGCCGCTCGTTTTGGTTCAAAGCAACAAAGTTTAGCCTTTTAGCTGATTTACTTTCAACAAATTTTAAAGACGAAGTTAATCTTAAACTAATTTTAGTATATTAAACTAATTTTATACATGTATTGTCATTTTTTTATATGTTTTGCTACAAAACCATACAACTTTTCATCTTGTACAAATCGAGATCATCTTTTTTATAACAGTTTTTGGGTTTGGATCTCGGGTTTCATCTTTTTATTTTTACAAGAAGAAATTTTTTCTCCGTTTGGCTTGCATAATTTTTCAATCTAGCGTTTCGGTTTTTTTCAAGATGAAAAATTTATTGAATGTTAATCGGGTATAACTTACAAATAAAAGAGTGGCGCAAATAAATTTGATGAAGAACGAATTGGGAAAATATTTTCAAGCATGCTGGTTGAAATAGTTCATATCGACTGTAAATTCATAATTTGTAGCTTGCAGAAAAGCTTTCGTTTCTTGATGAAGTAACTGTTTATTAAGTCTGCACTCTTTTATCGTTCAAACTACTTGTCACTGTTTATAATTAAAAATTTACATCAGAAACTTGTTAAAACTAGTTTGACTTTTTTTTCTGGGCTTGTCTGACGATGTTTCGACTTCTGTTTACCAAGATTGTAAGTTTAACTTCATTTGTGAGTACCATATCAATGATAATACGGAGGGTTCAACTCTGGTTTGGAATAGTAATAGATCAGTGTCTTCTGTTGTATAGCTGTTGTACTCTTAAGACAAACATCCAACATACCAACCAAGTTATCATGTTGCTCCATAGCTAGACGTAGTGTGGGTTTACTTTTTACCATAACTAGAGTCATTTTGACAAACTTAAATCGTCAGGACTGTAATAACGATCCTTTGATGTTTGTAGATACCACATTCCAATATGTGATCAAACGAGTAACAACTCAGAGCTTAAATTTAAATAATGTCAAGAAAACATTCCATTTGTTACCGTTTATATTACGTTGATGCGCTAACCTATATTTTATACTTCACCTTCATCATATTTACAATTACGGCATAATAAAACTTAAATACACGTGAGCAAAATAAGAAAAGCGATTTTATACGCACACAAACCAAACAATTTTTCATAATTTTCCTAAATAAATAAACAACAGAGAAACTTATTTTATTCTCAGCGTAATACTTTTGTAAAATGATGAAAATTGCAACAAAAATGTTTTCAACGAATTTCAAATCTTTCTATGAATTTATGAATCCGTAAACGTCGTAATATTTTTCTTTATTGTGTTACATTTCCGATATTTAACTATACATATCTCCATAAATATTTTTTTACACGGCGCCTAATTTAAAGAAACAAAAACCTCAAATAAACAATCGCAGCTAAGTGATGCTCATCATTCATTTTATACTAGTAAATGGTTTTGATTTGCCAAACGCAATCTGCATGCATGCAACTACATTAAATCGTAACTGAAATATATTATAAATTCAATTAAATATAAAATTGGATGAAGATTGATTTTATATATATATATATATATATATATATATATATATATATATATATATATATATATATATATATATATATATATATATATATATATATATATATATATATATACATTTATATTCTTATATATTTAAAACGAGTAGAACACATGTGAGAAGTGCGAGAGGAAAAGTGAAAAATGCATTCTTGAAAACACATATGCATGTATCGACAATTATAAAAATAGAAATTTTATAAAAAACTACTCCTCGTATAAAAGATCATGCATATTAAGTTTCTTTGTCTTGTTTTTATTTTTCTTCCGTTTCTTACCGACTATACAATAAAACTACTAAATTTGAAATAAATATAGTTACACTATAGTAGTTCTCTTTATGTTCGTGTTTTTTATAATTTCAGGAGAGAGACTGTTGATTTTAGTTGCGTGTTTGAATTAATTATACAGAGCTCTGTTTGTGGAATCACACGTATCTGTCATATTAATAGTTTTATAGTACATATAATCAAGTAATAGTAGCTATTTGGAAAATTTCCGAAATGGATTAGAGGTATATATGTACGAGTATGTGTATACTAATTGGATGATCGTTGTGGTTAAATTGCATGCCTTAGGAACGAATATATAATTTTTGCTGCGATTATGGTTTGATTTTCATTGTTAAAATCGTTCATCTGTAACTTTTGCTTGACATATTCTCAACTGCACGTTTTCTTCCTAGAAATATTTTATTACGCCGCCAAAATAATTAAGAAAGAAAAAATTCTTTGTTATACATATTCCACATATAAGATGATTGACTTTTTATTATATATTTCCATTATTTTGTTGTGCACAAAAAACTGTAGAAATGTATTTTAAGCAAACCTTCCAAATGTAAACTTTCCAAATATTTTCCTCTTTTAAATAATACAAATAATATTGTGACGAAGAAACAAAATTTACGCGTGATAATTGAGGAAATTTTTTTTAAAATATATATCCTTCATAGATTTGCCCATGAATTTAGCATTTTTACAATTTTTTTAAAATATTATATATTTTTTTTTTATCAAGGAAATTTTAGTCAAGGGTAATTGTACATCATCGCGACACGATTTATAAATGTGTTCAAACGACTGTGAAAATAATTAATATAAGTGGTACAAGTATCCAACCCTAACATGCAATTTAGTTAAATAATCTCCTCTCGATTTCAAAATTTGAATAGGGCTATTAAAATGGTTTATAGACAAAAATACTAAAATCCAAGTACGGGAAACAAGTAATCACCGAGCAATTGGCGCAGTGGTTAGAGCTGAAGTGTTTGGGTCGTAGGTACCGGGTTCGAATCCCTACGTGGGAGGGTTAAAAAAATGGATTTTTCATCACTTGATTACGATCGGTGATGGCGATGAACACAACTATGATCCCTTGTTGAAGTGCAGAATTCATAGGACGAACCATCGTCCATGTCGGTACAGGCTGGCTGGAGCAATGCAATGCACAGATGGATATTCAAAGCAAAAAAAAAAACAATTAGTACCTATCCACTTAGATTAGTCGATTTAGATTGAATTCGGGTGGACCATAAACGATTTAGTTCAGTTGTATACTAAATTTTGGATGTTACTATCGCCTCTCTTCGAGGTTTAATGGTACTTCTCGCAGAAATTATTAGTATTTTCTTAGGTTAGTCGCTTAAGCATGAATTTGGTCGGGCTAATTTAGCTTAAAGTGATTTTATTTAATTGTTTTCTAAACTTTTGCAGAAACTATCGCACTTAGTAGTAATTTAGTATTTGTCATTTAGAATAATTAAGTCTAGTTTCCACGAACGATACTACCACCTCTCTCAGAAATTAATGTTTCTCATTTAATTACAATTTAATCTAGTTTAATACTAGATTTTTGCACGATAGTATGGTAACTCACCGAAATTTAATGTTACTTACTCATATAGCTTAGTCTGTTAGAATGAATTTGAAAGGGAAACTAGAACGATTTAGTTTACTTCAATGCTAGTGCAAATGCTACCTTTTTTATTTGAAATGTGATGGTAAACCGAATTATATTTCACGCCAGTCCTGTCCCGCTGGAGCTCTGCAAGGTGCACCAACAAACAATTCATTTTTAAAGCAACCTTTCCTTTTTCATTTCTGTTTTGACATTATTTGTCGATGCTAAATGATTAATGTCATGCAATCGACGCTTTAGGATTAGGCTACGCTAAAAACTAATTATAAACCAAAATACTACATACGAGGCATTCTCCAAGTACAATGAACTAAACAAATTTTATATTATTCCATAAAATAATCTCATTAACTTTCAAAGAAAAATTTACACTAAATTTCCAATAGAAATATAATATTGCCGTTAAAAGTTTAATTTTAACGCATTATTATATTTTTATTGAAAATTTAGAGTTTTTTGTAACAAGAAGTCTGAGCTCTTATTTTACCTGCATAACTAATTTATTGTTGTTCTACTTTTCGGCAATGTTAGTTTGTACTAACGGCATTCTTAGAATCCTATAGAAAATATTGCCAAAAAAAGGCTAAATTGTCACTGTCCTGAGGGAGAATCTGTACTTTATCATAAGATGATGTTGGCCTTGTTACTGTTAAAAGTTTGAAGTACTCGATGATATCAGAACTAAAGACGTACAACCTCGACTTTATGAACCCATTTTTAATTGTTTCTGTATTCGGAGTTATCGGAGCAAATTATAAGCAGAGGCTCAAAATTGTTCCCGTAATTTTAGATTTTTGCTTCAATTTTTGCAGGATGAACATGTCAAATTTATTATATTCTTCTAAAGGTTTTTTTGTTTTTGGATTTCACAACTCCTCTTCAAGGTTAGCAATCCTGTTGTAAACCTGTTTCGAACCTTTACGGTTTCGTGCAACCTATCCTGTATTTGTAGTTCATTGTAGGACGATCTATTTGCCGTAAAATTTGTCGATACACACTTTTAATGATTTGATACCTTTTAAAGAACCATTCTATGTCTATCAGGTATTCCATTTTTTAATGGGTTTGGCCATTTTAAATCTTATTAATAACGCCAATCTATCAATTAATTGAAGTTTCATTGCAGGTAACACCATTCTCCATGTTGACAACCCATTATCCTTGGCTTATGATGGTTGGTGATTCACTTTTTTAGTGGAGCAAGGTTTTTCCTGACACTTTGCCTTGAATTATGAATCTTAGAATACCAAATTTTTTGCTGGCAGCGTAGTTTGGAATTCCTACTTTTACAGCTTTAGTTGCTTTAATAAGTAACTGCTGCTATAATTCTTTACACCTCTTCATAACTAAAAGAAAGAATTGCCAATTATCGGCTTACTTTTCACTTATTATTGGCATAGGCTTATAATTTTAATTTATTCAAATTAATTATTATTAATTATCTAATAGAGGTTTTAAATAAATTGCAATTATATTTAGTTGGAAAATCCATTTTTTGGATTTTTTTATGAAAATTCGATTCACCGGAAACTAGCCAAAAGTTTAATTGATATAATTAAATAAGACTATTAAATCTTTTTACCAATATTTATTAAGAAAATCTTTCCCTATTATTGGTTTTATGCCGAAAATACAAACATGTCAAATTAGAGAGAAATAGATATATTCTAGTTATTTTCCACTTTTCGTTAAACTGCAGAGGATTGGATCACTGACGAAAATTGGAAGATTTGGTTAAATAAAAATTTGAATTAATTATTTTGTAACCGTTCGAAAAATAGTTCTGACTTAATATCAGTGACTCCACTTGTCGTGGTCAGTGTTTGTATCCTTGTAAATATCAGGAATACGGAAATTTGTTTCTTCATTTCCCAAACTGGAAAAATATAAAAATTATTATTAATTTTAAAATTTTGCTTACTTCGAGAATTAGAAGAATACAAAGAAATATAACAAAAATGGCCTTCGTATTATAGTATTGCCGACTTAGGTAAAACTAACAGTGATTTATTTGGCGGTTTTTGGTTTTTATTTTTGAAGAACTGGCGGTTTCGGTTTTTATTTGTTAACTAAAAAATTAATTATTTTCTTGCTTAGAATTAAATTTATTTCAAAAAAAATTATTACAATTAGAAAATATAAAATAAACATAACTTAATTGAAACTTCATTGATGGCATCATTTATCGCACACTCTTAAGATGAAATGATTGGATTTACGTCATCCACTATATTCAAATCACAATCAGCAACAAACGTGATGAACCTTTGTCTTTAAGATCATTGATTTTTTTTTATAATAATTTAATTGCGCCTTTAGCGGTAATTAAAGTTTTGCTTTTCTGACCAAGGCAAGCACTGAAAGTTCGAGGGATTTTAAAATATTACACAAATCCTCAATTATTTAAACTTTCAAAGCATCTTCGATTTGTTTTTGGAGCTTTAAAAATTTTTTGTAGCATTGGATGAATAGAATTCCATTTTGTTGCAAAATATCTTTTCGTACCGTCGATACTTTAAAAAATCTTTTCAAGCACACACTTTATCTAAAATCTCTGCTATAGTAATTTTGAAAACCGTTTCATCCTCGCTATCTTCACTGAAAGAAAATCTGCATCGTTATCGGCGCAATTAATTTTATCAATATTCAAGTCGTTGATTTTTTGTGGTTCTTTTTCGCTATCAAAAAATTTATTTGTGCTATACTATAGAATAGAACATGTCGAAAATGGCAAGGTGTTGGTCACGGTTCAAACATAATTGCATTTCAGCTCGACATTCTAGTCCATATTTGAACATAACATAAACTTCATCGTTTGAAGTAAAAACAATATCATCTTTAAACGAAAGGTGAAAAGTTTTAAGGTGATCGATGACCGTCGACAAAACCTTTTATGGATTACATGACGGAATTATACTAACTTGTATTCAATACTTTTTCTGGTTTATCATGAACATTGATGTTCATATACCTTCGAAGCCTAAAACTTTGACCGTTCGATAAAACCTTGAATTTTGTGCAATTGTGATTTGTGATTGTCATGTGACAGCTCTAAGAAAACACTCGGATTCTAATTGAATAAGTAAAACAAATATTGGCGGTTTGGCAAACCGGTTTTCGGTTACGGTTTTTTGGTTTTGAAAATTGCACCGTGGAAACTCTATTGGCCAGTCGATAAATTAAAGGCTTCGCTCCTCGCATACTGGTAACAGTCTATAGTAGGAGGTTCTAGTGTCAACACTGAACAATATTAAAAACTAAAAATTACTTGACGTATCTATTCGTTGCAAACCATGTCGGTGTATTACCGCTGTCATTTCTCATATATTTTTTTGTAAAAAACGCGCTATTTTTACCCAACAAATATGCTTGGCTTCTTTTCATATATCCGTCCGCGTATGCACATATACATACGAATATAAATTAATTTGAAAAGAACATTTTCTTTCTTTATTTATTTTTATTTTTTACTTTTGTTTAAGAAAATATTTAATTCAATTTTTTAAGAGCGCACAATAAATTGTGCAGTAGATTATAGTTGTTGTGTATGCCGCGTGGATTTAAATAAAATAAAAATAAAAAAAACGATCTAACAACAACAAAATTTAATAATAATAATACGAAAACTATAATCTAGTAAATCGTGTTTTAGTTATTAGTTTGATGTGTTTATTAAACGTTGAATTTTCAAAATAAAATTAAATCAATGAAGTTATAAACAAATTAAAAATTTTAATAATTTATGTTTGAAAAAAAAAAAACAAAAAAAAAATAGAGAATCTAATTTATATTAAAAAAAAAAACTTTTATTGGTTTTCTGTGTTAGTTTTCTGATTTTACAGTGTGTTATATAAGAGTACAAAGCCATCCAATATAGAAAGAGATAAAATGGCAACTTGTTTTGTATCGCTAATGTCACAACCGAATTGGGATTGGCGAGGAGAGGATTATAATAATGATGACGGTAATGTGTTTTTTTTTTCAATAACCTAGTGAACCCATGTTGGTGTGTTTCATTTACATATTTTCATTAGAAAAATTCAAAATCAAATGCATTTCCAATTTTATTTTTCAACTTGACAATTTATTTTCTTCTTTTGTATAACATGATATAAGTAAAAATACAAAAATATAATATTTTCTTTTCCTTATACACATCTCAATTTTCACATTGATTTGTCGCCCCTCTAAACAGATCAATAACAAAGCTAGCATATACACAAAAGATCAAAATCAATTTCTAATTTTACATTTTTGAAATGTTTTCAACTAAAATAAAAATTTCTAAATTTATACATGAGAAACTATATAATTGATAGTAATTAAATATTTTATTTCTAATAATATCGCGAATTCGTGATGAGAGAGAACAACTTGTTGTATAACCATATCGTTTGGTGCATCGATACTAAATATTTATTTTAGTACAATATTTGTGTAGCTTTATAATGTTTCGCAGCAATGTACTGGTTGCCAACAATTTTTGTTTAGTAATAATAATGAAAATATTATTATTATTAATAAACAGATCAAGTTCACACCCAAATTGATTTACACGATCATAAGGAAATAGAATTTGTATTTCTATTATTTATGCAAATAATGCTTGCTAATAAATAGTTTATATAAAAATTGTAATAGATTTTACTTTAAAAAAAAAGTTGTTGTTTGTCTTTCTCTGCAATAAATGTTTTGTGGCCAAAGCTGAAAGCACACTTTAAATTTTTGTAATGTAATGGTCATATTGCGATTTGAACTAGATACTTCTGATCGAAGCGCCACACTTTACCCACTACGTCAATAGCTCGAAATTAATTAATTTACAATTACACAAAGATTAACGAATTATTTTAAAGATCATTTGTCCCGCAATATTGGCATTTAATCAAAAAGACCATTAGTGGAAAAAGACTCATCTTGTCTTATAAAAAGAAATGTTTTAATTAAAAAAAAAAAAATTATATATGATACTTTATGTTCGAGTTGCATAATTTTTTATTTATGCTTATTTATAACGCATGCTTTATGAACATGCCTTGCTTGGCGTTGGCACATTGCATGTGATTGAGAAATTTACATTATTTTGTTATTATTCGATTTATATTGTGACGTTGTTTTCGGAATTTTTATTGTTTATAATATACAAAAATATATATATTTATAATAATAAAGAAAGCCAAAGATTGATTATTATGACTAAGTTTTATTGTTATTGTTTACAAATTGGATTAATAATTACGATTGGATTCTTGTTTCACCCACGTTGTTTCTTTTTTTCATTTTATTTGGTGATCAAGTTAAATGAATGGTTTTTAGATCAGTTCATTACACCGAAACGACTTTTTTTTGTCTTTATTCCAATTAGTTTTAGGGTTTCAGACAAAAATATTAACAAACGAAAAAATTGGTACCGTCAAAAGACTAGCAAAATCTTGTTAATGGTTGAGGACATAGAGTTTATGAAAGTATTGGTTGAAATTTATATCTGGCCAAAAACTAAGTGAAGACTATTTGTATCAAGGTATACATTGCTCTTTTCGTTACTTTATTCTTACAGCGAATGGCAATCGTAGTGCTGAAATTTCTTCTTGGAACCCTAAAAAAGACATTTTCGGATTTCAAAACTGTTGATAAAAATATGTGTTAGTTTGATTTTCGCATGTGGTCAAACAGTTCATAACCGAAAGATAAAGACATATTTCACGGTAAACTGGATGATCTGATGGAGTACTCTACTGTACATCAGTTGGGACTCCAGATGGTTTGCAAATTAAAAAATGTCCGACCCTTTCGTGGTACTTGTTCAAATACTACAAGAAAAAATGAATTTTGGACAATACAAACGAATTTTTGGTATGTGTCGAATTCCAATGCCGGAGATCAATAAAATAGAATACCATCCGGAATCAAAGTTCAATGGTTGATGTTAGAAAAAAAATACTTTTAAAATTTACTCTGTACGGTGGACGATGGTTAATTAAGAGACTTATGAACAAATGCTGGTAAGGTGCAACCCGTGCCTATATGATTGTTTGCATCCTTGCATAGTTGATACAATTTCACCGCTCGCTAAAGTAGAAAATGAAGCAACATCGATGCAACAACATAATTTTTACATGCTATCTAATTTTCAGGCTCATACCGATTGTGCAAAAAAAGTTGATATCATCTGGTATCTTATGACATCTTATGGTAAATGATGGTACATTACATTGGTTATAAAAGGTTAAATCAAATTGCAAAAAGTCGTCCTGCATAGTTTATTCAAAACACCCAGTGCATATTACGAAAAAGCCTATAATCTGCTTTAGCTTTATATAACGGCTGTATTAAAGCATTACTATTATTACGTACATTTGTAGGGACCAATAATTTTAGTAACACATACAATAATAATCGTTATGTAACGTCATCTGCAAACTAACACTTCCAATAGTTATGCAACTTAACGACAACTTAAAACTGCGCTTAAGGCCAGAAGCAACACAATCCATTGGAGCTCAGAAATATCTATAATCCTACTAGTTATTCGAGCCACAGTGAAAGAAAATCTGAAGTGCTCACCAGCTGAACCAGTTTATGGACAAACCATTAAATTACCTGGGGAGTTCTTAATCAAAAATCCTCTTACACCTTTGCCTACTCACGACACGGTTATCGACCAACTATATACGCACCAGAATGTATAACCTTATCCCGACAGCACCCCGAAACGAAACTAGATGACATATTCCTACCAAAATTATTAGAAAATTGCAATTTTGTTTTCGTCCGTGTAGATTAAATTCGAACTGGCTTGCAAACGCCATATGAAAGTCCATATAAAGTAATTTGCAAACTACGAAAAACTTTTGTAGTCAAAATCAAAGCCAAATAGCAAACAATTTTCGTATGTAGTTTACTACTATGTGTTGCATTAGTATTTGTGTTCATGAATAAATTATTTTAGTTATTTTTACTAGAATCTAAAATTAAGTCAGTTAATTTTTTTTACAAATTTTAATTTTACAATTTAGTTATTTAGTAAATAACGTTCCAATTGGAATATAATTTATAAAAAAATTCTCAGGATTTACGCATAAAAAAATTAATTTACTCAGTTGCAAAAGTATTTGTGTTCCAAATTGCTGTTGTAAAAGTATTTGTGTTGGGACAGTTTTAATAAAAAACCTTACTAATTGTTAATTTTATTAAAATTTAATATTGAGTTTGCCCTCCTTAATTGACTATGACCTCATTTAGCCTTCCCGCAAACTGAGTGTTAGAATCCAATCTCCAATTGCGGCTGAATATAATTTGGGGATATTGGCCGAAGAACTGACGAAAATCTCATCCGAACAAGAGTCCAAAAGTTCAAGTGCCATAAAATAACCATTTGGTATCAAGTTCAAAAACAGAATATTTCCAAGTTGGTGCCAAATATTGGGGTACGCCAACAAACAAGATTAACAACTGCAAGAGCAAATGTTTACATCACTTGACGTTTGCTTGCAAATCGATCTCTTTAACCCAGTGAGGTCTCGGTAAAACTTTAAAAAAGACAACCTCCAAATATACGATTTCAAAATTTTTGGTCCTTTCAAAGAAGCCGTGGTAAAGTCAAGCAAAATTTAATAAACGGCAGTTGTTCACAAGGCACCATATAACCAAACAAATGATCGGAGACAGAGACTCTTAGCAAGAGCAGTGTCCCCTTATAAAAAAATTGTAAATGTTATAGGCCTTTTTTATAACTGTTTTTAGCCTACACTTAATAAATGTAATATATTTTGTAAATAATAAAGACGAAGTTAAGCAAAAAAAATATATAAACAAACCCCCCAATTTTGGAGACACATCCTATCTAGTAACAAATTTTGCGGTTCTTTAGACGAATCTTGGGGTCGCAAATTTTACTATTCAGAGCCAGGATAAGTAAGCAAACGTTGTATTTATGCTACACTACGTCAAGGCGATAGAGGAAGTGTTAAATGATCTAAGTTTAAATAAATAACTTCTGAGTAGGAACACTAGCAATGATATCTAGTAAACTCCACCAAATGAGTTATTCCGAACCGTAGATTGATACAGCATTCGAAGCTGGTTCAAAAATGATTGAACTTGACTTTATAATTGAGCGGATCAATGCTCTTTCTCATAAAGGTTTGGTTTAGCCCAAGTTTTTATATGATTTGAAATAATAACGAATAAAGTGGTTATCGCAAAGCCTGGATTTGAACATAATAGTAAATGGGTGGGCTCTTTTTAATCGTAATATACTATAAATAGTAGGACGAAGCATAAAAAAGTTTATGAGATGAGATTGTTGAAGTGTGAAATGAAATACCCACAAAATATATTTAACAGCATCCTCAGAAGACTAAATGAAGTCATAATAAATTAAGTTCGGCAGACTTAATAAAAAATTTGAATAAAATTAACTAAATGATCCAATTAGTAAGGTTTTTAATTAAAACTGTCCTAACACAAATACTTTTGCAACAGTAATTTGTAACACAAATACTTTTGCAACTGAATTCATTTTTTTATGCGTAAATCCGGAGAATTTTTTTATGAAAGCCAATTATGTTCCAATTGGAACGTTATTTACTAATTAACTAAATTGTAAAATTAAAATTGGAAAAAAAAATTAACTGACTTAATTTTAGAATCTAGTAAAAATAACTAAAATAATTTATTCATGAACACAAATACTAATGAAACACATAGTATGTTCGGCTGAGCGACAGCCGTACAATGTAATGCAAAAGAAAGTCAAATTTATAATCTAAAACTCGACCCAAACTCAATTCAAACTATACTATGTCAATGCCGAGCGAAAATTATTTTATCCAATTAAAAAATTATAAATAAAAGTTTTGTAAAAATAAAGATTTTATTCTATGCCATTTGTTCTGGGCCGAAGCTCTTCCAACTCTTTCGCGGTTTACTTAACGTCCTACTTGACGCCATTTTGATCCAAATCGAGAATGCACGAATACCGGCTCCCTCAAAATATCTATATCTGCACATTGCATTGCTCTAGGGGTTCATATAGTTATGTTCATCGTCATACCGATTGTGTGTTGATTTCACAGTTTTTATGAATAATCCTTTTTTTAACCCTCCCCTGTTGGGATTTGAACTCGGTACCGTCCGATCTAAACACCGCAGCTTTAACCACTGCCCCAATTTCTCGGTTGTAAAAATAAATCAACAAAATTTAAAGTAAATTAAAGAAACTTATAATTTATTAACACATAATTAAATAGCCTAACGAGCTATAAATTTCGAGATTTGAAAACTTGCGACGAAAAAGTTCAGGCGGAACAAAATAAATTGTGAATCTAAAGCAGGAACATAGCAATGACATGATGAGATTATGTTGTCTTGCCGTTACGATATTATAAAAATTATTCTTTCTCACAGTAATCCTGATAATTTTCTTAATTTCAAAAGCGCGGTATTGGGTGATCCAAGATGTGAGATCATATCGGTTGGCTACCAAATCCATAGACAATAATCTAGAATTCATCAGTAAAGAAAACTCATCAGTAAAATCTTGCTGGGAAAAGCATGGTGGAAATTAATTACTGCCCTGACTGTATGAACGCTCTATGAGAGTTAGTGAGAACTTCAATAGTCAGTGCTGCCCAGGTGAATCTACATATAGGATGAAATCATACTCACGAAGTGCCGTTTTGTTATCGAACGTCAAAAAATACGTTTAGAAAAGTGCAAATTCGTTTTACCATCGCAAGAACGATACAAAAGTTGTCTAATATAAGATAAATACATTGCCGAGATTAAATAGTGTTCATTCTTCTAGAGTTGATTTCATTAATTGGGAGCTGTTGACATATAGAGGGCATACTTTATGATACTTATTCGATTATCATGGTGAAGCGAAGAGCCTGATAAAAGAAAAGCTCCCGCCATATGCACAATCTAAAAAATATTGTTAAAAATACGAAAATTTTCGCAGAAAAGTTATCCTTTGCAGGGCATATAAATTATTACCTTACATAATATTGAAAAGAACCAATTCTATAACAGAGAAAGTTCTAGGTGACTACGAAAGAGAATTTCGTCCATATCGGTTTTTACTGATTATGTATTTTTACTGTAATGATTCTTTTTAATATCAGAAAGTATCTCCTTGTATTGTGATATGTGCGAATTCAGTCCTTCTATTTAGTCGTTCTTTTAGAGTATGACAATTAGGTTGTATTTATCTTTCGTAAATGGAAAACTTTTGAGGACATCATCTTAAACCAATCGTGCTCATGGTAAAAGTGGTCATTGATTATTGATACGGCACGAGACAGCAATGGCCTGTACAATTTCGTATAATAACTAAAGATATTTAAGGTTTTCAAATCAAGTTTCTCTTTTTCAATTTTTAGCTTTTAATAGCCTTTGAGTCACACAAACCATTACTTAATTTTTCGACTACCTATATGAATTCGAATTGTACCCACCAAAATTATTTGTCAACTTTGTATGTATACTACGACTAGAACAGTAGTAGGAATTATGATTTTAACTTTTTGGCATAATATCAAACGAATATCATGATAATTAATCACAAATCACAGTCCTGTCTAATTGATAATTGTTACTTGTTTAAAAATATAAATAATTTTTTTCTCATTTCTATACCGATGATATGTGTTTAAAAATCTCGTGTACTAGTTATGGCCTCCAAATTGCAAGGTAATACGTCCTTGAGATTTATTGAATATTTAAATAAGAAACCCAAATACACAGTGTATTGAATGATTGATTATAATTGAAATTGTTAATTTCAATGTATTTTGCTTTTCTCAATACTTATACTTTAATCCTAATTTTCTTATATTGTATCGTGTGTGTATGTGTTTATGAAAGAAAGATTTTATACAAAATATGTGATATAAACGGTTAATCAACCAGAAGTGATATTTCACCCTTGTCTTTTTAAATGTCAAAGTGGCAAAAACGCGTTCAAATGTAAAAAAAATAAAAAAGTGGTCCCAAAGTCTGCCAAAAACTTTTGTATGGTATGTAGCACCGTCATGCCAATCACAACAAAAATTTGTAGTTATATTACGATACCGAGGTACATTTACAGTAACTGCAAACCCAGCTTCATTGAAAAATACTGTCCGTTTACGTCACCCGCCCAAAAACCACTCCAAACAATCACTGTTAATGCATCGAGTTTTCCATTATTTTTCGTGAGTTTTCTTCATCCCATATTCAAAAATTTGGGTTTTTAAGATGACCTTGTTGAAATACTTCGCTTTTTACAGTTTTTTTGCTATGGTCCTTTTATTTAGCGAATTAACAACGTAATCGAAAGTCTGATGGCTTTATTTGTTGAGTAATCAGAATCTTAAATCATAATCTTTGTGCAAAATTCTGAATAAAGTGGTTGGTGGAATGTGTAGCTTCTATGAACTATGATGAAATAATGTTTTAGGTTCATTCTTTACCGAAATTTTCGAATAGCTACAATTGCCGAATACTTTGTTTGCTCCTCCACATTATGAATGAAATTTTCTCTGCATAACTTTAATTTAAAATAATTGTTATCAATAAATTCAAGTTGTTCAATCGAATATCTGTAATTTTAATAACCGGAATGTTTCTAATTGTCATCTGTCAAATATTCCGCATTAGGAAAGTTTTCAAATTTTAGTTGCATACGGTAGATGGTTTAGTTTTTATTACCGAAACCTTTAAAAATCAAACATGTTCACATGAACAAACATGTTCACACATGAACTCAAACATGTTATTTTCATCGTCGTCACCGATCGAAATCATGGACTGAGAGTTCTTTTGTAAATCACTCTTTAATATTCTTATCCGGCAACTGTCGATCCAATATAATTGCCGATCCGGCAATTATCCGTCAACTGTAGATTCGATCACACTAAACCCTAAAAAAGTTAAATTTATCCATAAATCAATTAAAATTCCAACTGCGCACACACAACCTACATGATTCACTCAAACCCTTCCACGATAAAACGTTTTATTTCAAGTAACAAGCACTTTTAGTAAAATATACTAATTATTAAAGTAAAGACGACTGTAAAGCGAAAGTAAAGGTTGTCTTCGTTCGTTCGTCCAATAGTTTTTTTTTAACCAATAGAATTTGTTAAAAATGACATTTTGTTTCTTTAGCTGTTTTCATAATGATCATAAACTAACAACTTTTCTACTGAACGAACATGCCGAGACAGAAAGGTAATGATAAGTGAGAAAGAGATACAAATAAAAACATTTTCGTTTACAGGTATAAAACGAAAGAAGAAAACAAAATCGTTTTGTCTGCAAAATCTACAGTTTCTTCATCAACGCTGAATCATTTAAAAACAAACTGCAGAAGGAACGAACGAAGGAATGAAGACAATACTAAATTCGTCAGTATACAATTTTGTTTTTGTTGTTGGACGAATTAACGAATTTGTTTTGTAGATGTTCGGCTATCTAGTATTGAACACCCTAAGCCATTATTAATGGAGTTACATACATTTGATTTGAATTCATGATAATCGAAAATTAGCAGGCATATTCTTTAAAATCTAAAAGTCTTTCCTGTAAGCTCTATTCTTTGAACCGTTTTAACTACCCTATGGAACCATAAAATCCTCAAAACGTTGCGAATGTAAATTACGCCGGGTTCACCAATATTACAACGACGGTATCTGTCGTCATTTCATCAATTGTCATCTCATCATGACCTGATGTAACTTGGTGCATTGCATTGTCCTAACGTAACGTACTCGTTTTGAATAATATTAACACGTGCAAAGTAAAATGCTATTGATAATTTTGAAAATAACAAATTTATCGGAAACAATTTATTTTTAAAGATTATATCCAATGTATCTCTCCATGCATTTATGATATAGCATACATTTTTATGACATAGCAACTAGTTTAAAGCCCACTACATTCATCTCGTTTTGTATATAAGTTGTAGATCTTTCTGATTCTATACAAAACAATGTGTTGGTGGCATTCTAAAATAAAAACTTTATAAACACGAAAATATCTTATCTCACGTGAACCATAAGATTATCATAGAAAATAAAATAATTTTTTTTTTCAATATTCGAAATGAAAAAAAATGTATTTTCAGTTTCATATTTTCACATAAAAAAATAAAAAAATATTGGTGTGTTGCTCCACACATTTTTCATACCAATTTCCAAATTTCTAAAAATAATTCGAAATTTCATATTAGTTCCGCTCTATTTTATGTGCAATTTAGTTCTAAACATTTTTTAAACGTGTATAATTTATAAAGGTGTATTTGTGTTCGAGTGTGTGTTTATGTGGACATGTATATTTGTTTATAGAAAATAAAATATTACCTGTTGATTGTTTTTCTTTTTTTACTTAGTTAAAACAAAACAAAAGTGTTAACTGGAAATTAGCAAGAAAAGGCCAGAATATAATACAAACACACGAAAAAATCTTTTAATTTTTATAATTTGCAATTGACGTCAACAATCACCCACTTGTTTTTAGTGTTTCTGAATTTCCGTTTAATTAACAAGCGCAAGAAAATTAATCATCCTATTTTGACTATCCGCATATACGTTGTCTATGGTGTGGTGTGAATGTGTTTTCATGTAATTACTTTTGTATAAATATATTCACAAGTGGAAAATTTTGGGGATGTTGTACTCTTTCAAATGTACAAACAAACATATGATTTGAACACTGTCTTCGATATATCTGATGTAGTAATGAACTCTCGTGTGCAATATAAATAAAAACGTTTTGGTTTTTTTATTTTTATTTTATTTTTGATATAATAAAATGTCATTGCACTAAACACATAATAGAAACTAAGTTTTAGTTGTTTTTACATTTTCTTAGCAGATTTTTATTTTTATCGAGATTAACTAAAAGACGGACGGAATAAAAGTAAAAAAAAAAAAAAGTGTGAACCAAATACCCAAGTCGCTGACCTAAAAAAAAATAATAATAAAACTTTAGTAATCAAATAATGATGAATCGAAGAACAATAAAAATAAAATCGCATTAAAAAATCATTACGGAGGACATATTATACTTATGTATATAAAGAAAGAGAAAAGATAGCGCACAATTTTGTCCATATGAGAGCAAAGATCTCGTCGAATTATTGATTGCCTGGCGGCGCTTGTGTTTGATGAAACATAACTAAACAATTTTCTTAGGGCTGTGTACGTCGTTTTTATTATTTTAAATAGAACATTTTTCCGATGTATGTACGTTGACGAGACGCACGGCTATCTATTTTAAGAAAGTATTATTTTGTGTGTAGGTTTTATTTTAGCATATAGTTTTTATGTTTAGTACGTTAGTTTAAATCATTTTTAAAATTGGATTGCTGGTGTGATTTTAGTACAGTTTTTCCCATTTTATATTTCCCATGGAAATATGCTTTTGATTTTATTCAATTTCACCAACGAAACTTGATTTTTCACAAGATCCTGAGTCGGTTTGCTTTTTCCTTAAAAATTCGATAAAATATCAAAACAATAATAAAAGTCAAGATTTAAAAATAACTGACTATTTTTGTGAGTAAAACCGAGGTGTTAAAAAATTAACTTATATTTTTTTTTTAAACTGACGTTTCGATTTTTTCAAACTGTCAAATTTAGCTAATGTAAATTAAAATTTATAATCCAAATCAAAAATTCAATAAAATTCATCTAAACAGTTTGCAACAGTTTTTGCGACAAATAAATTTTCAAAAATTCAGAAAATACGTGACGGCTAAACGCTTCGAATTGCGGAAAGTATGACACAAATTCGAAAATTCCGAAATTTATTAATATTTTGGTAAACCTATTAAAGCTATCAATTTTATGCAACAAACCAAAAATTATCAAAATTCAAAAAATTGGAGATTGTTAGTTGCCCATCAAAATCATGTCAAAAATTTCTAAAATTTAGAAAAAATTGATGTTAGTACATCAAAAATTTCAAATTTGTGCTACATATTTAAACTTTTAAAATTCACAAAATTCGTGATGGCTCTTTAAATCTGATAAAAGTATTAATCGGAAAATTTCAAAATTCAAAAAATATGTGACGGTTAGCGAATTGTGAAATTTATGTCACAATTTAGGCACCCAACCAATGATGGTTGAATTCGTGATCTGTTAATTTTGTGTTAACATTTTTAAAATACAGAAAATACATGATGCCTTAACTTAAGTTATACCGCAAATCAAAAATTTTCCAAAATTTAGAAAATGTCAAATTTAAACCAAAAATTGTTAATTTCTAAAATGCATGGTGCCTATTCAAACTGTCAAATTTAACCAATAAATCAAAAATTTCCAAAATTCAAAAATTTTCTAGATTCAGAAACATGATATTTTGAATTTTCATCTGTTAAATTTATGTTTTGACTTAAATCAAAACATTCAAAACATATTATGGTAAACCAATTCAATTTCCTAAATTTATGTCACATCCAAAAGTTTCTAGAATCCAATAAATTCATGATTGTTAGCCCATTAAATCTATGAAATATATTATTTCTCACGATTAGGCCATGTGATTCGAAGCTAGAATAAAAATCGTCAACTATATAGTCGCAAAAGTGCATAGCGGATAGATAGTTCACGTTAGATCGCTGTGTCTCAGTCACTTATCACCATAGTGTAAAAAATAATCCTCAGTTTATATAAATTTAGAATTTAGCTCTTAAGGAGATAAAATATAAAAGTAAATGAGCATTTGATCCACATTGCTTTGCTATAATGTTTAGATGATAATGATTTACAGCTGTACAATAGCGCATATTTTGCATTAGGTCACTGCGCTTTCGTCGCTAAATTAAATTGAATCCATAGGTGAGTTTACTTTTACTTAGAAATTCGATAAAAAATCAATAAAAAAATAATAAAAATCATTCATTTTGAAGTAAAGATCTGTCTTGATTCTTTACCTTTTAAAAAATTATATTTTGATTACATTTTTATTCTTTACCTTGTGCATGTACTATATACTGTACTTAACGTCTCTAACAAGACCTTTTACGCCACTTTACATAAATCTAGAAAATACTTGATTGTTAGCTAATTCAAGCTGAAGTTTTTGACTTAAATCAAAAATTACCATACAAATCTCAAAATTCGTAATGTTCTGCTTATCAAAACTGTGAAATTTATGATTTAAATCAAAATTTCCACAAGTCATGATGCTTAAAATCTAAACTAAACTAAAATTTATAATCCATAGAAAATTCAAAAATTAATATATTTGCAAAAGTTTTGGCAAGAAATAGATTTTAAAAAATTAGAAAATATGTGACGATACGAAAATGTATGAGACAAATCCAAAAATTCAAAAATCTATAAAATTCATTTTGGTAAGCATTAAAACTATCAATTTTATGCAACAAACCTAAAATTCCTAAAATACTCAAAATTACTCAAATATATGTCACAAATTGAAAATTTAAAAAATACGTGATGGTTAGCTCATTTAAAAGTATGCCATAAATAAATTTCTAAAATCCAGTAAATACTCGATACAAAAATTTGTAAAATTTAGAAAAAATGAGCACATCAAAAATTTTTCAAATTTATGCCACATATTGAAACTACACACAATTCGAGATGGTCCATTAAATCTAAGAATTCCTCTACGCTATGCTTGTGGCTCAAGGTTATTACTTTGCAAATGATTTGATAAAATTCGAGCATTAAAATATATTTTTTCCTATTGGCACAGTAGTTAAAGCATTTGGATCAAGAGTAACCGCGTGCTAATTCGAATATGGCGAATATATAAAATAAAGGTATCATCACACGATTTCGATCGGTGATGATGATGAAGTTTTTATTTAACATAAAAAAATTAAATCGATAGAAATAGTGGCATGCTTACCATTGTAAAGAACAATTATATTTTTACTCACTGTGGCAGTCCCTGCAGAAAAAAATCTTTTAACATCGGGTCAATTTATAGGTATATAGGTCCGCAAACGCCCCATTCCACGTCTCTAAAGATACCTTTTACTTGTGTTAAGAATTAACGAACTTATAAGAAATTATTTAATTTCTATTTCCATCAAACATTCGGAACGAATTTTTTCTTATGTTTCTTAGTTTGTTTTATTTGTACGTTATTACCGGTTCGGAAAAATTTTCCAGTAATGGACACCCCATTTTAATTAAAAATAATCTATAGCATTGTTTTTTTATTTTAACCGGCAATATTTTCCATGCCTAATGTTTAAATTCCATTAATTGTAACATATCGTACACTAATGAATGCTATTAACTGGTTTCAGTTTACAATTTTAACTGAAATTTGTTGAATTTTGCATATATGCATAGTCAAAATTGAGATGTTTTCGACCTGTCATTTTTTTTAGTTAATTCAAGAAAAATTTGTAAAAAGTTTAAGAAGCTTAAACTTAGAAGAGAAACCTTTTAATATTCAATATAAATTTCCAACAAACATATGAATCAGATAAAGTAATTAGACATACTATAAAAATATATTATTTTAAGAAAAAAGTCTAAAATTTAAATCACATACAGTTTGTATAACAACAAATTTAAATAGACTAACCATAATAAATAAATAAATGCAATCGTTATTCAAAATAAATCGAATTCTGATTCCCCTGCTGTAATAACTTCGAAAATATCACGTTAAAGAAACAAACATGAGTCACAGGATGTTAAATAATATATCTTTTTGATATTTTGTTGTATATTTCTTATGAAATTAAGGCATTGTGGGTTTCTTAAGAAACAAAAAACGTTTTTTTTTTATAGTTCCGTATGTGTTGAATGAGATCAGACACCATATTATTAACGATTGCGGTATAGATACCTAAATTAGAGAATTTAAAAATTGAATTTTGGTGTATTTGTTTTTTTTTTTTTTTTTTTTTTGTATATATGGAGGACGTTTATGAAGGTCGAAAATTAACCAAAATTTTATTGATTTAATATTTTAAATTAATTATTAATATTTAAATATGTATATTAAAACATATGCAATTAGAAAAAAACTCGTTAATGTAACTAGAACAGACCGTATGGATATGTACATATAACATACCAAACGTTCCTAAAAGGTAGTTAACCTCGACGATATATAGTGCTATATATATTATATATACATATACATATATAAAATCGTTGATTTCGAAGATGTAATCTTTCTATGTATATATTTGTCTTCTACACTAAGGCGTGCGAGAGTAGAGAATAACAAATAAAAGATATTTTCTTACGAAACAAAATAAAAACTAAGAAATTGATTTTTTCTTATATACACAAACATAAAATATTCTTCGTGTTCAAATCCATACACAGACTCTTACTCTTCGCGATTTCTTTTGCATCACCATCTTCTGAGAAATTTTAACTTTAATTTTTAAAATTTGTTAGTTTCTAAATACCACAAAAATAAAAGATTAAAATCGCTTTTCCCTAAATAAATAAACTAAATTTTGTGTGCTAAAGACTGTTTGAAATGTCATATTTCCTTATAAGTTTATTACCATAAAAACAAGCCGTTTTGTTAATATAATTGTTTAATAAAAGATTATTGTCATCTATATCAAATATATTTCTAGTCTAGAAATTAAAAATGTTCAATGACTTTTTAAATCGATTTACGTTTGTTTTTATATTTATAGTAATTTTTCGAAATACCTTGATCTTATATCGTTCATCTCGGTTAAAAATAAAAAGGATTCATTTTGTTATGGGAAATTAGAATTATTTTTATCAGATTTGATAAGAAAGTTTTTTGGAATATTTTTAAAGCCAGACGATTAGTCTTAGTCTGGCCGTACTCGTTTCTATTTTAAAAGGTCACTTTGAAATTACAAGCATCAATTTCAATTACTGATTGATGACTATTTAGTTGTAGTAATAATAATTGGTGTTTAAAATAATTGGTTTTTTCTACGAACAAGGTTTTTGTTATTTTTACAAAAGATAACAAAAAAAAATATCTAAAAGATCTTTCTAGTCAGACCAATTATACAGAAAGCTAAATGTCTCACGTGCTTTAATTTAAGGCAGCGATTGTAATGATGTGGAAAGTTAGAATTGCCTTAAGAAACTCGCAAGAATTTTTCACCAATATAAGTTGAAGTATAGATCTAGTCACCGGTCGTATATGTGCTGGTTAAGGCGTTAGCTAAAAACACGGTTCTGAGTTTGATGCCAGCCGCTGACCTCAACGCTGTGCCCAATTGTGTGTAAAATCGTTCGTTGGGCTGACTACAACGATCACCAATTGTAAAAACTGGTCTAAAAGATCTTAAAAAGGATATCAGTAAAAGTAACCACTAGTAACCACTAAGTCTGTGTGCGAATCAGTTAAAAAGTTAAATATTTTAACTGTGGTAGAAATAAAAATAGTTAAGATAAATCACTAGTAAATTTTGTATCTATGGTTATGTAATCCTCAAAACGTAAAAGGAAATATGAATAAAATTTTTAACTGCACCGCAACCAATTAATGTAGTGTGATGAATAAAATGTTAAAATTTTAACTTTTTACACGTTTTTATTTCGTTTCGCAGAGTCAATAGAATGTCATGCTGTAGAGGAAAAGCATAATATGATACACAACTACTGCTTTATGGTAGTTAAACTAGGAAACACATACAAAAAAGCATATGAAAGCTTTTTTTTAAATATCTGAATATTACTTTGCTCCAACCAGCCTGTACTGGCATGGACGATGGTTCGGCCCATGGATTCTGCACTCCAACAGGGGTCATAGTTGGGCTCATCGTCATCACCGATCGTAATCAGGTGATGAAAAATCCCTTTTGCAACCCTCCTAGACACGTCGATAGAACCCTTAATCTTTTTAGGATATCCATAAAATGACTCAATTGTTGGTATGGCTGGTGAGGTAACACTTCCCAATTTAGTGTTTGAGAATAATTTTGTCGTGTCTGGAGTAGTATTGTAAATATAAGTAGTAATTATGATTCATAATTACTGATAATACGCGACATCAAACTGTTCCCACCAAATACGCAACAAATGTTTTTTCCATGAATAATCGGCTTGGCTGTCGATGTTGAAGTATGGCCAATTAGAACCCATGAATTCTTTTTTGGGTTGTCGTATTGGCTCCATTTTTCATTACCATTGACTGTACGTTGCAAAACTCCCTTTCGTTTATGTCTGGCAAGCAACATTTCACAAGAAAAAATCAGCGTTTAACGTTTCTCTATTTAAAACGATATGAAATTGCTTGTTCGAGTCATTCCTAATGTAAGTGCAATTTTTTTTCGCTTTTGGCACGAATCTAAATCCAATAATGGTTCAAATTTCGCGTCTCCGTACACTTTCGGCCTTCCTCTACATACTTTGTCTTCGACAAAGAATCAAATTCATTATTCTTAAACTTTTAAAACCATTTTCGACAACTCATCTTACTTAAAACAACATCATCATATGCTTCTACAAGCAATCGATGCGCTTCACCTGCAGATTTCATCAAATTAAAGAATTAAATCATAAATTCTCGCAAATGACTTTTATTTGGCTCAAAACTGGACACTTTCGCAAGAAAAAAAATATATGATGCTTATACGAAATCGCTTATATTTTTAGGTTGTCTTGTTGACAGATATTTAACAATAAGACGTTTCACATTGGGCAACTTTGATATTATTGATATTATTTTGACAATATTTGCGATATATAGTTGTAGTTCCTCAGCGATGAGACGTGACCTCATGTGATGTATATTATATAGGCTTGTGATAAAATAGTTTGATGAAATAATTTATTGTTTAAACACTGCTTTAAAGCTGTATGATAAACCAGAAGCCACAAGGACGACCATGATAAAATATTTTTAACTTAGTCTATGTGCGAATCGGTTAAAAAGTTAAATATTTTAACTGTGGTGGAAATAAAAATATATAAAAATAAATAAAATTAATGACTAGTAAATGTTTTACCTATGGTTATATGATCCTTAAAACGTCAAAGGAAAATATGAATAACATTTTTAACTGCACCGCGACCAGTTAAAAATTTTGTGGTGAGTAAAAAGTTAAAATTTTAACTTTTTACGCGTTTTTATTTCGTTTCGCACACAGACTAAGAACTGTTGTCAATAGGCTAACAAGATATTAAGCATTTGTCAATGTGTTAAAAATATTTAGTATAAAAAAATTGGTGAAAATGAATAATCAAAGTAAAATATTTTTAACAATAAATTTAAATTTGCTGGGTGAAATTGTTAAAAGTTTGACAGCTGGTAATCTTACAAAAATACAAACTGAATCGCATCGGTAAACATTGCATTATTTTATAACTATAACCACAATGTTGAGATTTGTTAAAAATACGGTTATGATTTTTTAAAATCACTTGTCAAAATGTGCAATATAAATATTTCATTAATTTTTTGCGGCGAGTAAAAAAAATATAAATTTAATTTTAGCTGTCAAAATTTTAATTTTTAACATGGTCTGTGTTGCTTTGTGAAAGATTTAGTGAATTTAGCGGATTTATATTTTTCCCAAAACAACAGCAAAAAATTTAGTTTAATGATACTTCTATGTTATACTTTTATAATAACTCTATGTTGTTAGTTGTTATCAATCTAATAGAAAAAAAATCAAGTGGTGAACATTGTAACTAAAAAATTGAATTTAACACGTAAATCCACTTAGAATTTATATATTGCGAATAAGTAGTTGTATTGTTTTGGCAAAGAAAAATTTATTGGATTTAGCAGAATTATATTTCCAAAACAACAGCAACAAATTTTAGTTTTATGATACCTCTATATAGTTATGGTTTTATAATACCTCTATGTTGTTACCAAACTAATAATAAAACAAATCAAATAGTGAGCATTGTAACTAAAATTTACATTTAACACGTAAATCCAAAAAAATCTGGATTTAGCTTAAATTAACTTTGGGTTTAACATAAATCTCCTTTGAATTTATATAATGCGATTGTTGTTGTTAAAATCAACATAGCTATTGTTCTAAAAGCAACATAGCTATTGTTGTTGTAAATTTTGGTGTTGTTAAAATTACCAATTGAACGGCTGCAATGTTTTTAACACATTGACAAAAAACCCTTAAAATGAAAATTTTGACAGCTAAATTTAAATATTTTTTTATTGGCCGCAAAAAATTAATAAAAAATTTAACGAGAAGGCCGTCTATAAACATTGTGTTTACTTCATTTTACTTCAAAAAAGTACAATGGGTGTTCAATAAGCCGCCATTTACCATATGTTATACGGAGTTATTACTGAAATTGGATTCAGCTCTGACACGGATAACCAGTCATCTTATAAATAAAAATGGTAGTTGGTGAATACTAACATGAGTTCCATCAATATCACCGACAGCATATCCAAATATCCCGGTTTTTATCTTGCGCAAAATTTAGCCCTGATTTCTTGTTTTTCATTAATCGATGGTCTTAATAAAAGGTCTTAATAATATGTTGTGCAAAGTAGTTCAACATTTTATGTAAAATTTACAACAGTCAATATATTAACTATTTTACACAGCAAATTTAAATTTATTGTTAAAAATATTTCACCTCAAAGACCCTAAGTTAAGAAAATACCTGCCATAATACTACTTGGAAATACTTATCGCCTTAAAATTTGTCCCACTAAAATATTAAAAGTAATTTTACGATTAGCTAGCCATGGAAAATGAGGAAATCCGTTTGGATTCCACCTCTGCATATATTTATATACTATATATATTTATATATTTATATACTTATATTTATTATATATATATATTTATATACTTATAAAGAATATACAATTTAAAATCTTTCCATTTTTCCATTTATTCTCACAAACTGATTAAACTTAAGCTGTGTATTTAATTTATCATTCTTACGTTGAATTTGATTAGGTGGTATTTGAGTTAATCCGATAAGAAAATATATAAAACGATTGATAATTTTATGAATTAATTAAATTGATACAATCGGAACTTTAAATTAATCCACAAAACCATCAGTTTGTTAACACCTGATCTAATTCATCATGCAATAATGACAGAAAAACGATTTTCTTATTATTTTATTGAAACAAAGATAGGAAGAATGATGAAAAACCAAATTACAGTCATAAGACAATTATCTTTGTTTTTCTCTTTATGCGTTTCTTTCACACAAAAATAATAAACTTATTACTCAAATAGCTGTTGTTGGTAATCTTAAATATGTATTCTTTTCTTATTCGCAATACATATATACACAACAGAAATGTTAATAAGTAAAAAATGTTGACTTTCTTCGTGTTTTATTGTCAAAAACAATTTTTTAATCAAACTTATCCGTATATTTCTTCACCATGAATATTAGAAATTCGATATCGTATTTTGTATACAAATCGTACGAGCGAACGAGCTGTATACAAGTAATATTCCGGCACGACTGTTTTTTTTTTCTATTTCATTACTTTTTGACTTGAGAATCTAATTTTAGAGACAAGGAACACAAACAAAACAATAAATGGGATAAAAATAAAGAAGAATAAATATCATATGTATATACACGAGTAAAAATACATATATGTAAAATGTCTAAAATGTCTAGTGACGTTATTCATAATAAATAATAATGATTACAAAGAAGATGAACACAAGATATTCTCGGTACGAGCGAGATAGAGTGAGAGTGGAGAAAAAATTGATTTTTGGTTACTTATGTTTTTTTGTAGCTGTGGCTGTGGCTATAAAAAAAATTATTTTCGTATAAAATTCTAATGTACGACGAGTATTAAGAACATATGTGAATATGTGTGTAAAAAAAAGCAAGCTGTCAGTAATTAAGTTATGTTTAATTTTGATTATGTATGCCGCACAAAATTAAATTTTTAATTAAGCGAACCTTTTTTTTTTTGTTTAAATACTACCCTCACAACCACCCTACAATTGCAAGATGTGTTCTTTCTATGTGCGAGGTATCATCTTGACCTCGGTTAATTAAATTTGTCTTAAAAATGCGTGACATTATTATTTCTTTATAAATAGTTGAAGTTTACTTAATTTATATTTTTTTACTTAATGTCCAAAACGTACGATATGCAAATACAATTAATATATTTAAGATGTAAAGTCGCCGCGTCTTTATTGTGATGACGATAATGTTGTTGATGACAAATAAAGATCGTTAAAATAAAAATGGTCAGATTTTTTTATTTTATTTAGGCGATAAACGTTTGTCAACTTGATGCGATGGCAATGTTAAATTTCCAATCAATTACATGACTGTGAAAGATCTAAATGGAGAAATTCGTTAAACGTATATAATGTCCTAGAAGTTATCATTTCTCGCACAGTATAAATACTCAAGAGCTACAAACGGCCGAAGGCGATGAAAGAAAGCCGCAATACACGTTTTTTTCTCATATATAAAAAAGTCTACATTTGACTTAAATAGATGTTCTTCACTTCATGGTCGCTCCATGGCATACGGCTATAGTTTCTTGTCAAACCTAAAAAGAAATAAGTGCTTTCAATTATTATCTAGAACTCTTTAATTCTCGAAATTGATCAGCATACTTAAGACGAAATAACTGGATTATAAACGTGAAAACTCAATCCTCTATAATCCATAATTATTTGTCATACAATAGAGTTAAAGTGAGACCTCATAACAGCTAATAGGCATATTTTCAACTGAGAGAATCATTTCCATTCACCAGCATAGAAGCTTAACAAGGGGTACTGCAACAAAATTTGAAAGTACTAAATTGCGGTATTCATATGTAGATATTACATTAAAAATGATACTAATTCCCCAAAAAGGAATGCATTTTAACATTTTCAGGCGAATATGGAAAATATAAACAATTTCATTTTGTTTAATTTGTTCACTTATAACTATAAGCTTTTTTAAACCCAAGTCAGTTTCCTAATTTACACCGGTCGAAAAGACTCCAAGAAGCCAAGCTTACCGAGCAGCTTATTAATGATTAAAAAAGAAATTGCAGAAATCTTCGGGTAGTCTTGAACATTTTTAATTTTTCACCATTGTTTTACACTTAACTAGTTAAATGTAATATTTGAGAACTGGAATAACCAATTCGTTACGAAGATCAAAATCTGGACTTCGAATTTAAGCTACATATAGCATATGGAAGCTTATTAAAAATTGTAGGAGCTGTAACTAAAAAAAAAATTAAAAGTGGGTTTTAACGATTTTTGGAACAATACAAAAATAATATGTATTTTCGAGCAGTAACCATTCAGCTTTACCGTTCTGTTGTGGACAGTCGGCAGCCGTTACTTAATCTGAATGCCCTTTGACTTTAAATTCAATTTTGAAGTGTACTCACCATCCCGATCCGATTGCATTATTTTGGGGTTTCGGTCGGATTTGTTTTCACACAATGCGATAAACTGTTTCAGTGCCTTCAATCCCCGATTTGCGTGTTAATAGAATAACGATTGTAAAACGCGGATAATCGTCAATGAAGGTAACGTTTTCCACTGAGAGTCGCTGTTCCCATAGGTCTGCAAACGTCTGTATGTATTAAATACAGTATCGCCGATGACTCCCTCGTTGATCTCTTTAGAAGCTGTGTTATATTTTCCCTTCATGCACACATCACAAACCTCTTTGATCCCGCATTCAATAATTTCCAATCCGGTAATTGTTTGTATCTTCTGATGTCATTTACCGAATTTCTAATCAAGATGTCCCATTTTTTGATACCATTCATGTATGCATTTGTAATTGTGTGCTAACACAGCACAAACTACAATTCCTCAACTACGTCAAATACCTATTTGTTGACTATTGTGCTTATTTCGTAAATTTGATCGTTTTAAATCATCGTAAAGTGAACGGTTGATCCTTTTTCACAGGTTGAGTCGATGGTATTGCAGGAGTGCTCATTGAGTTTGTTGGATCGGGTCCCAAATCATTTCTTAAAGATGATGATTTTTCATTCCTAAATGTTATTTGGATGATATTTATTTTGGGAATTTACATTTTGGCGTTTTCGACACGAACTTATATGATTTTGCGGTAAGCACAGATAACACTTCTTTGAGCGATACGTATATTTGAAGAAACGGGCTTAACGTCATTGAATTTATTTGTTGTATTGTTGTAGGTATGTAGGACAAGATAGAAATGTATGCAATTGGTCCGAGTTACCATCAAAATCTGAAAATAATTTAAGTGCCAACTCAATATTTAATGTGGACCTTTTTTTCCTTCGTTTTCTACGTTGCCATAAAAAATCAATTGCTCAGTAAAACAAAGACCCTCGCTTTTTAATTACAACAGCTAGGTAAACAACTGGAGCTAAGATCCATTTTATCGAGGTAAAAACCGAACTAATGTTAAACAAAATCAGAACTTCAGAACTAAAGATTTACTCTAACATAATCATTACATTGGACTTTTTGTGAACGATCAACACTAAACGAGTTAAACCAGTCAAATATGATATCCCGAAACCCTACATTCCATAATTTAACCAAAAGAACTTTATGCTCAACCTCTTTTTTATCAAAAGTTTTAATAATGTCAACAAATAAAAAATAGGATTAAGAAGTTACCTTAACCGTATCAAAAACTAAAGTGAAAATTACTAAAATAGTTAAAACTATTTAAAAAAAATTACCACCCTAGTTTTAACAGCTTTTTCAAAAAATTTAGAAATAACTGGGAGGATTGATATTGGACGGTAATTACTGATCAAAAACGATCAACCTTTTTGAAAGGCGGAATGACCTTAGCGATCTTAAGCTTATTTGTTTAATGATCCAACTACTTAATCCAAATAAGTCAAGGCAGCGTTTATCTTTAAGAGAATTTATAGTGTATTATATTCAGTAGCAGAAATAGGACGAAAGAAGTAGTTGCGGCTAGAAGTCTTATCAAATATTCCAGAAGCTTCCACTACTGTAGGTCGATTCTAGTTTTTCTTGGGAAAATAAATTAGTTTCCTACGTAAAAATATTTGTTTTCAGTTTTTTCCTATTCTTTTTTTTATGGCTTACTTTAGCATACTTAGGGATAAATTATAAATTGGAGCATCCTCAACAATTGCTTATAGTTTAAACACGTTTCGCGACAGATTAGAAGATTATTAAGAGTTAAGAATGAATGCCCTAAAACGGCTTTTACAAGCCATTACTGGCCCGTACCGATTCAACATTCTGGGTCCATCGTATTCGATCCCGAGCTTGTTCTTCGTATTGTTCTAGGTAACCTGAAGAAAAAAAATCGTTCTATACATCAAGGAGCCATCGTCGCTGACAGCAACCTCTGTGCCTGCCAAATGGCGGCCTCCTCTCAAAGATCGCTAAACTATCCGTTTAGGATCGGATCGCAGAACGTGGGGGACAGCATACTTAGTGTCCTATTCGTAAAGGTATCCATCTATTAATCTCCCAGAAGCAAATATTCCTATAGCAAATTGTTTTAACTCAGATTTAGGAGAATATTATTGTGATGGTTGAATTTGTAAAAAAATCCCGATTTGGCAACTATAAATTAGTAGTACTTCAAAACTGCAGCTGAAGATACACTGTGAAAAAAACACTCAGAAAGACTTAAAATACTGCAACAATTAAACCAGTGGCTGAAAATTCAAGCCTAAAATCATAACTGAATTAAAAAGAAGGATTATTGCCAATATATGTTATTAGGAAGCCAAGACTTTTCCTAACTTTGAAGAACCAGGCGATATGAATACATTAAAAAGTTAAAAGAATTCTTTTAACGCGTTTTTTGAGTTAGTAAAAAGTTGAATTCAGTATTAAAATATTTAAAGACTCGTGGTGAAAATTACGAAGAACCTAAGCTTCACATGTAATATGATTATTATATTGTATTACGTAATTGATACTTTCTAACCATCTCTGATTTACTAATTTGTAAAATATTCCAAATATTGTTTTCATTTTTCTGTGTAGTGTGCTTGAAAAATGAAACAAAGAAAATTGGTGGAATGATAATTTTCCGCCATCGTATACAGAGGACAAAACACTTGTTTGGTAAATTTTTTTATCGGTTTATTTATTTACATCTAGTATTTGTGTTTATAACACAACGATGCGAGAAAGACATAACATTTTATGCGTTTTTCATGATGATTGCCTTCAAAGCAACAGCAGCAAAAGCAGCTGTTGAATGCATCAGGTATTCAATTGGATTAAAAATAGATTTTTTAAATTTTATTTTCAATTTTCCGTTTAAAATGTATCGTTTTACACTAAAAGCGTAACACAAAAAAAATTGACATTTTTTTTTTTTTTTGTTGGGCAGTAGGTGTGAATGATTATGTTGTAGCGAAAAATGTAAATCGTCCGGATTAGTGTAGAGACATGAATACATACATGATTTTAATGAATTTATTATTTTTTTATTTATTTACAGTATCTGCAACATATATATCGGGTCCTCCGGATTCAACAAGGCAACGACATGCACCACTTTATGGTAGACTAGTAGCGGAAGAACATTTACCAGCAACACATCGAGATGTTGTACTTCAGGTGAGTGAAACATAATCGTTTAAAAAAAATATATATATAATATTAATTTTATAATCTGTGTATTTCAGAGGCCATCATCACCAAACCCATCAACAGATATACGGGCGATGCAAGCGAGGATACCATTACGATTTCGGGATCCCGCTCAAGCTCCTTTAAGAAAACTTAGTGTAGATTTAATAAAAACCTATAAACATATAAATGAAGTAAGTACAAAATTATTTATAGAGAGTTTATTAGTTAGACGCGATTATCAAGACATTATTTCCTTCTCACAAGACAAGTAAATTAGAATATTTTATTGTATATATGGTCAATTTACGTCTTTCATAACGCTTAAGCATGATGATAAAGTAACTTACTACTTTAGATTGTTTTTTTTTTTTTTTTTTTAAATTCACTTTCGATTAATTATATAACAAAAAAGTAGTTGACAAAAAGTGGGTAGTGATCTGATTATAAATTTTCTTACACTTGTATGGATAAATCGGCGATGGCGCCTTTTTTATCTATTAAACCAATAAATATTTTCATGATCCCACACACACAAATACTCGAATAGCTAGACAAATAGTTAAACAAAATATTGTTAGTACATATTTTATAAATTATTAATTTTCTACCTATGAATGACTCGAGTCTATGTGTCAGATATTAGAACCGTTGAAGGTGAATTGCTAATATGTGTATCGACATCATTGTGATGAATCATAAATTTATATGTACTACAGAATGAGATACAGAAAAAAGAATTTTAGGTCAAAACTGTTAATTGGTTGTGCCTCTTAGGTTTGACTAGTTAATCGGCGTGCAATATATCAAGTTCAACATTAACTTTAAAATTATGTCTTTTTTGAATTTATTTTGGGGTTTGCACACAAAATATTCCTTGACTTTTGCCTGAAGTGCATTATCGCTGAATAAAAATGTTTTTCAGGAAGCAAATTTAATAATAGTAGTAGCCACTGGGTACCAAATCTGGGCTGTACCGAGCGGAACGGTACGTCTTTGATTAATTTTACTTTTCAACATAGAAACAACATCTAATATCAGCTTGATATGCTAATCTAATAGTGGTATCTTTACTTACAAAAGGTCATTGGAACTCCTTCCAAATTTCAAGACTGTTTCCAAATTGGTTACCATTTTTTGGACTACCACTTTAAATTTTAACAAGCCAGCATCATCTTTTGTACTCTCTCTTGCATGATGTATCCATGTTTCGATTCTGGGTCATAATGCTTATCCTTAACGTTTCATCTCCAGTGGTTATTATTTTATATGCTGCCTAGCATCAAATATTATATTATTATTAAATTATCGAAATTTTTTTACTGATAAACATTAAAAATTTGACCGATTCATCGATAGTTTTCCGGAAAAATTTTCACAATTAAAACGTATTTAAGCCTAGTGCAACATCCTTTGTTCGTCTTTCTTTTATTCGAACGAATAATTCTCTTTGTAATCCTTTGGTAACTAAATTATTTGATCTGCTTATTCATCCAGAGGAAACTTATGGGTAATTTCTGCATTTAACCATATGTAAAATTCAATGAGTAAAAATTAATATCAAAATTTAAGTTTATTCAAGTTTTTCAATCAGCAGTTATTACATTTAAATTATAACCAGTAGATTCTTCGTCTTCGTCAACTACGTCCTACCCAAACTATTGAGTTTGTGTTGCATGAATTACAATTTACAACATTTGTATGCCCTAATTGATGGTTTGTGTTTTAATTTGATTCTACCTAATTAAAAATTGCAAAAGGATCTGTCGTTATTGCAACGGCATTATTGAAATTAGCCTCAAAATATTATTTTTTTAGAATTTCGACACATTTGTCTTCATTTGAATCCGAATCAACACTCCGGCTCCAATAGTTTCGAGGTTACTCTTTGTATCCTGAACGAAATCAGGAATTTTCATCAAATTCCTGATCTCGTGGTTGAAGTTGGTAAATATCGTCATCGTCTCGTTTGGGGCCATATATCAAAGAAGCTAATTTGTATTTACCATAGTAAATTCGCAAATTGTATTTCAATATGGCTTATGTTCACTCATCGAGTGATGATGCCCCATTTTATAAGATTTATCGAATTTTTTATTCGTAATCCATTTCAATATTTTTGGTATAGAATATCATTTTGCGTATAGAATATCATTTTGCGGTTATCATAAACGTTGAAAAATTTCTCAAATAGTAGTCCATCTCCGGCTACTATTCCTAGAATAGCTTTACACTGCTTAAAGGAATAATCCTTCCTCTAGGCAAATATTATACAAGCTAACAAACCTCCCGCATATGCACGCAGTTGCTAATGTTATATTGGGAATGCTCGTGTTTCAGATGAAAGGGAGGTTCCAACAAATATTGTGCGGTGGTTACGTTGGATGTTAAACATGCCGGTAACTCGGCTAGATCGGAGGGCATTTTACACGCACTACTAACTATAGAAGTATCCAACTATTTAACAATGCTATTGGCTAATCACTTTAGAAATAGAGTTTTAAAGTACGGGAGGACTGAAGGCACAAGGATTATCATCGGTGCTAGCTCCTTTTATTATTAGGTTTCTGGGAATGATCATCGATGCTATACTATCATTCAAAGCCAATTTGAGCACTGTATCTGAGAAACCTAGGAGAGTAAATAGAGCTTTATTGCGAATAATGCCAAAGGTGGTGCTCGCCAGAGTCGCAGATTATTACTTAGTAACGTGGTTAGATCTATTCTGATGTATAGTGCACCGATTTGGGCGTGTTAGGACAGTTTCAGATGAGGCCGTGTGTTTGTGGCAGTTGCAATGGTATAATTATCCGAAATGTCATTGGACAGATTTCTATCTGGCAAAGTTTCCAACTTGGCATGATTGTTTTTGTGCTTATCTATATAAGTTCAAGCAGGAAAATTCTTCATACTGCGCAGAAGAAAATTCTTCAAAATTCTTCAAGTGCGAGGGGAATCCTGAGAATGAGCTCTTGCAAGATTATGATGGTCCCTGTAAGGTCTTTAAAGATTCCATCCTCCACCGAAAAAAAGCTTCACATAATGTGGGAACTTGCACTATCTATTATTAGCTAAGAACAGTGTCAACACATTTTGATACCTATGATGTTTTGAGGCAACATCAAACTAGCTTCTTTCGTCATTATTTCATCAACTGCAAGCTCGAAGCTATAAAGCACGTGACTCCTTTAGCTTATTTGGAATATTTTCATTATTATGCTAATTGGCCAAGCCTCCACGCCATTTTATTCGTAACCTTACTTAAATTTTTAGAAAAAAAGTAAAAGTTCTGTTTGTGCACTAATTGTTCCATTTCTCCCTTCCTTACTGCATGTCTAAATATAGATGTGTCTAAAGCGTAAAAAAACTATAAAGGAATTATTATCAGGAAGGGAGAATAAAGGGAACTTACTAAACTAAGGTCTTGGGTAAATTACTAAATTAAATGATTAAGAACCGGTCAAGAGTGGACTCTATGGTAATAACTAGCTTGGAATATTCATTGACGTATCTGAGGTAGACAAAGAACCCTGGTGTATAAAACAAAGTACTTTCAAGGTTATATATGAAAGCCTAGTTAAAGCACTTCTTACATGAACACCTCATGCTTGTGTCGGATGGGCTAATCGAATGAATTGGCACCACCGTAGAACTTTATTAAACTTTAAAAACTATTAAAATAGATGAAGTTCCTGACTTAGTTGACATAATGTCTATTGATATAATGTTATAAGAAATAGGCAAGACAAATGGAACAATTAGTGCACAAACAGATACCAAGTAAAGTTCATCGTTACTGAATCCCTAGTTATCGAACTTATCCCTATGTCCATATCTTAGAACATTGTTTGAAGATTTTTCATCATCATGCGAGCTTTTTGCAGCGGGCTTTTTTTTCTAAATTATTACGAATCATTTTTGAATTCCAAGCATACGTTTGCCTCAATTATTTAGCACAGTTTATTATTGTCTGCGTTGAATGTCAGGAAACACCAGGAGTATATTGAATTTTAGATAAAATCTAAAGCGCAATAAAGAACGTTGACTAAAAATATTATTGTAAACTCTCGTATCCCCTACGATCATTTCTAATGAATCCCTACGTTCTTACTACCTTAGAAATGGTGGTTGAAGAGAAATTGCTGAATGTGGTGATTGTCGCGTTTGGGGCCATATATCATGCGCATGGCTCTTCTCTCGAAAGTCATTAACCATCTATCATATACTAATCCATCATGGTTCAACTCTCACATTCATACATGATCACGGTTCTTGTACAACTTCAGCTAGTCGGCAATTACAAGTTATTTAGATTTAGGCAGTGGACGTAAGGCATACAAAGCACTGTTGCTGGCGACAAGACATGCTTTTATATCAACTCCTACGCAATTATCGGAATCTCGTTACTCCTTCAAACGTGTGGAAACCACTAATAAAACCCAAACCGTCTTGGTCTCTAAAACCAGTGATCATATATTTTGTTTTGGACTCAATGATTTCGAAACCAACGAAAGCCGAAAATCGTACAAGTGGATGCAGCAGTTCTTTAACACCATTCTCTCCAATTACATAGAAACTGGCTGCGTATGCCAGGGCCTGGTTGGGCCATAATATATAGATTCTAATATGTGATTGAACAGTATCGGGAACAGACCATCTCTTTGCCATACAACAGGGCTAATTACAAAAATCCTGATAGCTTGTTTTCAACTTTGACACAACATTGCAACTGCATTACTGTCATTTAACGTAATCGCACATATTTTTCAGATAATCCCAGATATCGCAAATCCAACCATAAGCTACCCCGATAGATTAAATTTCGCTTGCTTGCTGGAAATTTAAGAACATCAAGACGTCACGAGATGTTTTTTTTAATATTTTGAAAAGCTAAAAAACTTGATCAGTGACTGACTGTTGCGGTCAGTGATTCTTTCCAATATTATCCAAGACAATCAGTATGCTGCGTAAAGGGGAGCTATGCCTCGGTAGTTTTCGCATTTTGAACTATCTCCTTTTTTAAGGATAGGGCATAACGTATCCACTTCCTCATCAGGCTTAACTTCGCTTTCTCAAAATAATCGAATATCCACAAAGTATCTTCTCTGGATTTCAAGAGCTAAGAGTAAATGCAATCATCCCCAGGGAATGGTTTCGATTTAGTCTTTGTATGGCTAATGTGAATTCCTTGTAAGATAGGTGATCTAGACACATCTCGTCATATGGCATTTGACAACTTTCAAATACAGCATTTGACACATGTTGAACATTGAGGTAATCAGAGAAATGATCCTTCTAACTGCCCAGTACTGCATAGATGTTAACACGGGGGTTTTCATCCTGTTCTCGAGTGCCAACAGACCTAGGTCTGAATGTATGGTTTAGCCCGTGTGGCTCCTTTAAAGAGGATACGTGAACTGCGTTCATTGCTGCGTTATTGTACTCTTAAGACTTAATCATTCCACCTTTAACGTTTTTCAGTACAAATTCGCTTGAAGGTTCTACTAGCAAGGACCGCTTTGTTGGTCCGTGCGATTGTAAAACGTATTGATAGCAATACGACACTCGTCATCAAACCAATAATTTTTGAGTTTAATTTGTACCATACCTCGCTTGAGCGGTACTGACAACCGAAATTTTCAAAACCTCCCGTAGAGCGATCACGTCATCAGAACGGTGGTTAGTTTCCATACAAATTTCCCACTGCCTACAAATTTGGTAGCCGACTGATAAGATCTCACATCTTGGATGACCCGAGACCTCCCCTAGAAATTAACATCCCATCAGATCATGGGTCTGGTTAAATTTTGGCGGTATCCGTATTTATGCGACTACCCCAGCGATTCAACCTTCGTTTGTTTGAGCATAGTATAATTACACATAGTACTACCATGGTATGTTAGCAATTAAAGTGTAAGATATCGCTACTGGTATCGTTTTAAAATAATCAAAATATTTTTAAAGGTATAATCGCCTATATGTCATATATGTATCTTAAACTTTGACTATATTCTATCGACCTGACATCTGCAACTTATGTATTTATTTATTTACTTTAAACAATTTAGCAATATATATTGCATAGTCCATCTTGAGCATGTGCTCAATGATTTAATTTTTTTTTTCTTATGATGGTATTACTATATGTATTTATACTATGGTTTGAGTTAAAAGGATGCTATAGGGATGCGGATTGTTATCGGATGTCAACTGAGGTTTCTATTAGTGGCAATAGTTGCTTTTTTAGAAAAGAATATACTCATTTCCTGGTTATATATACACCAATGAAATCTAATTGTTAATTCCAACATAAGAGTCACATAACAATAGAACGAAAAAATATGTGTCCACTTTTAGGCGAAAGTTATAACTTTGTATTAGTTCAATTAGTATTATCTTTTTTCTATCAAAGAATGTATTTTGTCACAATTTAACTACCAAACTAGAAATTAGCAAATTTAATAAGTTTGTTTTATAAATCCCAATTGAACAAATGCTTATTAAACTGGTGTATTGCGACATACAGTAAAGTTCGCCTTCGTCAGTATTAAGTAACATCGAATATTGGATAGTAATTTTATTATTTAAAAATCGTTGCCCTTTAGACAGCTAAATTCTTTTGAGATTTCTGAAATCATTTTGTTTAAATTTATAAACATGAAATCCTTATATTTGTCTAATAAATATATTTTTATAATGTATGTGCCTACCTTTGCCAGGATAATACTAAAAATGACAAAAATTGTGTGTAGTATATCAAAAAAAAGGAGTATAATCTCTTAATTGAATATAGCGCCACAATTACATATTGGCAGACTGAAAAACTAGTCAAAAACTCAAACCTTAATACAATCCATGTATTCGTATGTATATGTACATACAATTTTTGTTGTGCTGGGTGTATAATATATTCACCATTAAAACCATCCACCACCACCCATATCGATTTTTCTGGCTTCGGTCTAGTCGGAATATAACTCGTCGCTTCTCTTTTTCGCAAACACAACTCAAAATTTAGGATATTTTCGCGCTGTGTAGCAGCAGCAGCAATAGTTTTATAGCATTGATAGAGGGAGGAAAGGGGGGTTTCAATTTGTGTGTTGTCTATAGACATATTACATCGAAAATATTTTTATAAAATAAAAAGATGTAGGTTATGGCTATGTACGTATAAAATTGATGTGTGTATATGTGTTCGATATAAAAAATGCATACATCCAAAAGAGAAAATTATAGGAATTTTAGTCTCGGTATTTTTTTGCATGTTTATCCATAAACAGTGGCGCACACACAAGCCGCAAACTAAACACGTTAAATAGAATGTGTATTAGAAATTTGATATTGGGTTTTAATCAACATTTAGGAGAGAATAGCCACATGGACGATGGATTTGTAAATGGTATGTGTGTGTGTGTGGATAAGGATTATGTTTCACTATGGTAAATTTATTATATATGCATATATATATATATATATATATATATATATATATATATATATATATATATATATACATATATATACATATATATACATATATATCTATATATAGAGGTAGTTCCTGAATAAATTTTTTTTTTTTTTTTTTTTTTAATTTTTATTTCGGAAGTGTATTTAATGACTTAAAAAAAATATATTAAGAAACATGTAGCCAAGAAAAAGAAAATTTGTGTTTGTATAAATTATGGTAAATTTACACGGCAACAGCGCAAATTAGGCTGATGATTTATCGGAAATTAACAATGTATTGAAATTGTATTTTATAATAGACTGCCTTATATATAGGTTACGTCTCGATTGATTATGCCGGCACTTATTATCCAATGTGTACTCTAATGTTACGAAGAAAATATGTAATTAAGACTAATTCATGGTTCCACTTTATTACTCTCGACTTATTTTCCTACTTTTCTTTTTAGATTTACTAATGAATTAGTTTAACTTGGATAAGTCAAAGGATTATAGGTTTAAGTCGGTTTTAATTAAAAATACAGGTTACGTTTTCTTTTGAAATATAGTAAAGTAAAACTTTTGAAAAATTAAATATTTATATGCATTTTGCGAAACGTAAAAGTTTGACTTATCACGGGCCAATAAATAACAGTTTTGCCATTACCCTAATCTCGGATCGATATAAAATATCTGTACACTTTTTCGGTTTATGAAGCTACTGGTCTTCAACTAGACTTGAACTTTTCTTTGAACTTTAATGCCATTTAGGTTGCAATATATTATTAAGATCAAGAAGCATTTAGGCCACGGTTACCTCAGTATATTGAAAAATTAATTAGCTAAAAATAATTGTTAATGACGTTGTGATTTATGAAATCCTTGGATAAAATAAAAACAACAATAAAATCACTATTCAACTTCGTCGTAACTGTTTTTTTAGTGTATAGAATAGTAGAATAGTATTTGAAAATTGTATAAGCGATTGACAACAACAAATTTTTACTTTATTACAATAATAAGTTATGCAATTTTGTTGTGTCTTGGAAATCAATTGTCTTGAAAATATGACTTTGCAGATTTGTTCAGTTAAAAGGTTATAACGTAAATTTTTATTTTTTTTTTAATTTTAAAGGTGTATTATGCTAAGAAGAAACGACGTGCACAGCAAACGCAAGGCGATGATTCGTCTCATAAAAAAGAAAGAAAATTATATAACGATGGATATGATGACGATAATCACGATTATATTATACGAAATGGTGAAAAATTCTTAGATCGATATGAAATTGATTCACTAATCGGTGAGTAGAAATTAAAAATGGCAATTAAAAATTTAGATTGGATTTTAATTTTTATTTATTTGGTTTTGTTTTAGGCAAAGGAAGTTTTGGCCAAGTAGTGAAGGCGTACGATCATGATGAACAATGTCATGTAGCTATTAAGATAATCAAAAATAAGAAACCATTTTTAAATCAAGCACAAATTGAAGTTAAATTACTTGAAATGATGAATAGAACCGATTCAGATAATAAATATTATATTGGTAAGTGTTTTTTTTACGTAGCCTTAATTTTTTCTTGTAATCATTTTTGAAAATGAAAATTGTTATATATTTTATTTCAAATTTAAAATATTTTCCGTTTTCTATTTTCATTGCAGTAAGACTAAAGCGACATTTTATGTGGCGGAATCATTTATGTCTTGTATTTGAGTTACTATCGTATAATTTATATGATTTATTACGTAATACAAATTTCCGCGGTGTATCATTAAATTTAACAAGAAAATTTGCCCAACAATTATGTACTGCGTTACTATTTTTAAGTAATCCCGAATTAAATATAATACATTGTGACTTGAAACCAGAGAATATCCTATTGTGTAATCCAAAACGATCGGCGATCAAAATTGTTGATTTTGGTAGCTCGTGTCAATTAGGACAAAGAGTAAGTTTAAATAGTACTTATTGAAGTTGTATTCAAGTTTATTTTAATGTTAATTTTTTTTTCTTAGATATACCAATATATACAATCACGATTTTATCGTTCACCGGAAGTGCTCTTAGGCATACCATATGACTTAGCGATAGATATGTGGTCACTTGGTTGTATACTAGTAGAAATGCATACTGGCGAACCATTATTTTCGGGTTGTAATGAAATCGATCAAATGAATAAAATTGTTGAAGTGCTCGGTATGCCGCCAAAACTGTTACTCGACCAAGCTCACAAAACTCGTAAATTTTTCGATAAATCAACAACAGACGGAAGTTATATACTAAAGAAAAGTCAAAATTGTCGAAAATATAAATTACCCGGTTTACGAAAATTGCATGATATATTAGGAGTGGAAACGGGTGGTCCGGGTGGACGGAGAGCCGGTGAACCAGGTCATTCAATGTCCGATTACCTGAAATTTAAAGACTTAATATTACGAATGTTAGATTTTGATCCAAAAACAAGAATAACACCATACTATGCCTTGCAGCATAATTTCTTTAAGCGGACTGCCGACGAAGGAACAAATACATCAAATATAGGAAACTCAGTTAGCACGAGTCCTTCAGTTAGTTTACAAGAACAGCAAAATCACGGTTAGTAGACGAATAAAAATAAATGATTTTTTTTATTTATTTTTTTATTTAACAAAACTAAAATTTTATTTGAATCTTTTCTAATCATTTAGTTAGTTTAACAAAACTCAAAAATTTGGGAATTTCCAATTTAGTACAACGTTTATCATATGTAATTTTATTTTATGTGTGTTAGTACGGTACTAGGTAGGAAAACGCCCCCATTTAAATAACTCATTTGTTTCATTAAGAGAAAACTAAAAAAAAAAAAATCAAAAGCGCTTAAGCTTTGCCACTCTTTATCATTAATTTTTTAATTTAATTCATAACACACCATTTTCAAAATTTTTTATTATTTTAATTAATAACTGTTAATAAAAACTATTGTAGTTTATTTATTTATAAATATATAGCTTTGGTAAAACTACTGCCGTCCATCGGACGAAGAGTTGAAACCAAAAATATTTTTTTATGTTAATTTTTTTTGTGCATTTCTAATTGGCTAATAATTGAATTTCATTTTTATTGAGTTATGTGACACACTTCAAAATGATATTTTAATTTAAAACTATTATATTAATATACGGCAAATAGTTTTATTAATTTTTTGTTAAAAAGTTTTTTTTTGCAATTTTTCAAAAACGTTAACAGACTATCATTTTTTAATTACTTTTTTGTTGTTCTATCAGGTTAGTATAATATGTGAAATTAAACGCGTAACATTTGATATAATCTACCATGCTCATTTAGATTTCTCAAAAAGGGATGCTACTTTCGTTTACTGTGAAAACAATATTTTCCTAAATATTTTATAAAGGGTTCTTCTTTAATTTATATTGTCATAAATACTGGATTAAGGCTTGTTTTAAGAACAAAAATAAGCATACAAATAATTTTTCGATTTATTAAAATATTTACAAACAACTCAAACACCAAATAAGTACTCTAAGATCACTGAATGTTGTGTATTCATACAATCCATTGGTCTCTAATATGATCAGTTTATGTTTCATTCATCCTTTTTGTTGTATACATTATTTTCTGTATAAAACATACTGAGAATAATTTTTTTAGATTTGTCTCTTTTTCTCCTCTCTTTATCACTTTAGTGGATTTTTTTGATTTTGCTGGTATCGAGCATTATAAATACGATCCTGAAGCTCATAAAAATGATCATAAATCGTATGTGCCAAATATTCAATATATTGCAGCCGGTTCGGACACCCCCGAAGTTACATACATCGAAGACGATTATTGTGTTACCAATAATAGTTTTAATTTTACAGTTGATCTCAAAAAATTCAAAACATCACGCAGCACCCAACTATGACAATGACATCTATTGGGCATTTTATAAATCATATCGCTAAATACTATATTATCCATCTATTGAGCAAAAAAATAATCACATATTATACTAAAATTGATTTACTGTTTTTAATCCCTTAACTTACCTAATTACATTAAATTAAATTTATAAATCTTTATATAAAAATATAAATAATAATCGTTGGTCCTTATATAATATTATGTGTCTGTTGTATAATTATATATATTATATCAGATGATCGACGATGACTTGTAGTGCCTCGGGATAGTAACATAAATCAACCTCAGCAAAACTTCAACAACAATTAAAAAATATATATAAAAAACAAACTCAGAAACCAAAAATATATATAAAAGTTATATAAATATATTATTTATATATAAAACAAGTTATATACAAACGATATATAATAAATAAATAATAAAATAAAAAAATTGTATTACCTTAAAAAAAAAATTATATATAAATTATACCAACTATCCACTAACATAGGTAATTTTTATGTTTTTAATCATTTATTTATTTCTTATATATAAATATTACATATAATTACTATATACTTAAATTACAAAAATAAATAAATTAGAGTTTAAAAGATTATTTAAAAAAAAAAAAAACATATTTTAGTTTTAATTCTGCCCGTGAATCGTGAATTTTATGTATATATGAATTTCGTGTTTTATGATTTTTTATTTATTTTTTGTATAACACTTGCTCCAACACTTGTGTGTCTATACAATTTGTTTGATTTTTTATGTTATTTAAATTTTTTAAATTCATGTTTTGTTTTTATTTTATTTTATTTAGTATTTGTGGATTTTTATTTATTTAAGTCATTGCTCACAAAATGGAAGTTGACAAGAATAATAGTGAGTTTGTGTGGCTTTTGTATCAATGTGGTTGAGGGGGTTTATAATTTTTTTTTGATTATGGTTTAAACTATCGTACATATTTCACGTTAATTGTTTAGTGAGAAATTTCGTGGAATAGCCAAAATCAATTTTTTCCGTCTCTTGAATTAAATGAAGTTTTTTTTTGTAAGTTGAGACTAAACGTTGATCATACCTAAATTAGGTTGATTTTAACAAATAAAAATTATCAAATTCACATAAATAAATGTCTACATATGTCTTTAAGAATACATGGTACGGAACAAGATTAGCCTGTCGAGATTTTTATTAAAATCGTTTCTTCATCTGGTAAGAGAAAGAAAATTATGCTTTAACCTAGGTCATCTTCAACAAAACATGTTTAAAATTACTTTAAGTGATGGCAATTTTTTGCATGAGAATATTTCAATTACTAAACGTGATTATAAAATCCCAAAAAAATATTAAAATACTAGGCGAACGAACATTTTCAGAAATTAGCCCTAAAAAATATTTTAAAACCTCCATTCCATCGAAGTTAATAAATTTATTTAAAAATTTATTTTGTACTGTTTTGCAATGTACTGTTTTAATCGTTCCTGGTCCGAACTCCACGAGTCAATGACTCCGTTTTTATTCGACTGTCTAATAAATTTGTTTACGATTCGATAGTATCGTCCAATTGATGTAATCATAGGTTTAATCTATTAAAAAAAAAAACTTATTTTTATCCCTAAATAGAAATCAAGACTAATTCTTAATTTTAACAACAACTTTATAGATTGTGAATGGCTTAGATTATTATATTTACTTTCAAAGCACTATTACTTCGTTCCGAATATTATGAGTTTGGATAGATTTTAATTTTTAATAGGAACAAACATATAATAATTCATATATAATTTTCTTTACTTTCCACAAATTCTAAATTACCTTAATAAGAAATATCAACTTTTATTTAATTAATTAATTTAATTAGCATTTATGAAATGTGGTATAAAACGGAAAATCACACATGGAAGCAATAAATAAAATTTAAAAATATAAATAAAATAAATAATTTAAAAATTTGCTTCCATTGAGCATAAAAACATTTTAAATTTCTTTAAAACATTTTCACCCATGTTACACACTTTACCTTGAGAATGCGCTCATTCATTATGGAATCTGCAACAATGGCTAAAATAATAATAGTTAACAACAAAACTACATATATTGTAAATTAGCCAACCCCAACTCCCCATTAAGCGATTTTGCCCATCGCTACTTCTTTATAGCTAGTTCGATTTATCATTTAGATTTATAAATCTAAAGTCGCTCGTTTCACGCATGTTAAGTTTTAATTTTTCTAAATTGAAATTTGAATCACAAACTACTAACATTACAGGCCAAAGTTGACCTTTGAATGAGATCTTTCAGACCATATTTTTACAATACGCGATATTAAAAATGATACTAAAACTATTGATGCTTTGTATTTTAATTTTTTTAAATTAAATATTTCTAATGTATGGCCATAAAGCATAACCTATCATAATTATTAACAGTATTGATAATATTTTTCTTAAAATTATTGAGGAGGTTATCAATAAAAATTATCTCATTACAATAACGCCATAAATAAGCAGGTATTGTATGAGATAGGTTTTTGTTAAATTTAGCCAATCCAATGATACGCTCCACTAGAATATTTCGGTTAGCAATTACCCGAGTTTCAAAAACTTCACCCGTCGTAAGTTGGTTCTAATAACGAAGAAATGGAGGAATTTAACCGCAACACAATTACTTGCTAGTAGTTCACTTGTGTTAAATCCTCTAACTGCTAACACAAAGGCTCCTAGATCAAATTTTTCAGTAATTTGGCATTCTTTAAAATTAATCCGGTCATTAATTAAACCACAGTACACATCCGAACAGAAAATTACTCATTTTTCATTTATCCCTATATATACATATATACTTCCCTTACCTATACTAATCTAATAAGGTCGGAAAGATAGTTCCACAAATTAACGCCCGTAGGATCTTTTCTATACACAAGTCCACTACAGCATTTGACACATGTTAAACATTGAGTAAATGAGAGAAATGCTTCTTACAAATGTCGAAAGTTAATTCGATGCATCGAAGTTAACACGGAGGCTAATCTCCTAGTCCCGAATATAGCTCTATATCTAAAGATATAGTGCAGTTCGGAAGTACGGACCTATATTTTTACATAACATAATTTTTGCCAGCACTATTATTAAAGTTACCAAACTTTATTTACGTCGTTAATTAACGTTCCAAGCAGATCGTCCAAATAGTTGTAAAGTTAGTCTTAATCTTTGAGTTGGCTGACATTATATAATCTCTAATACAATTATTTAAATCTAATAATGCGTCATAATTTTTTTGTTTTTAAATAAAACATTACTCTTTATTTCGGTAAGTACTTAGAGAATATGTAGCTACATATTCGATGTAAATTTGGTTGTGTAAGTCTTGTTTTTGTAGCTTTAAATTAAAATACAATCGTTTTTACGTTCGTTAGTTGTTAAATTTGTGGTGCCCACTTACATATTTTAAAGTTTTAACAATTATTTAAATCAACCGATGTTGATATTTTTAATGCGTTTTTCAATCTTGCTATTTCTTCTATCTGAAAACTAAAATGTTAATTTTTCCTCAAATTTGAAATTTAAATTGAAATTTAAAAACTTTGGTTTAATATAGAAAGATAGAAATTAAAATTCAAGTAACATTCACAATTCCAATAGAACACATTTAGCAGTGGCTACGTATTCTTAAAATTTTAATTCGTATCTTAATTAAATTACAAACTTTCACAAATAATAAAAATTTAAATTCTGGGGTAGGCATTTTACATCAGAATTGTTAGTTAGCATATTGACGAATTAGTAGTTTGAGTAGTTTTTGATGATTTAATTGTAGATTTTTAAAACTTTTAACATAAAATTTCAACCTGGCATGCTGCGATTTAACTGTTACTAAAGTGAAAAAACATTTGACTCACAACATTTCACTTGAAATTGTGTAGCTAATTAAAAAGGTATTTAATGGTGTAGTTAAGTTATTTTCTAGCTGTTGAATTGATGATTTTGCATGTTTTAAATAACTGAGTAAAGAAAAGTTAGGTTTAATAAAGAAAATTGGATAGTTAAAAAAAAATATAATTTAATTTATATTTTGTGATAGCTTAAATTCGGGAACCGCTCAGAACTGGACATTTTAAAACTGGATATTTCAAAATAGGATTTGACAAAACGAGATAAGGTACAAAACTGGATATTTCAAAATTGGATAATTCAAAACGAGATAAGGTACAAAACGAGATATGGTACAACACTGGATATTTCAAAACAGGATATTTCGACATGTGATTTAAACTTAAAATGATTTTTTAGGAAAGTTCTGGAATATGGCCAGTTAGGAAGGAACTCAGCGAGTTCTTAACCGATTATGATGAAATTCGATATGTAGGATGAAAATGGGATTTAAAAATGATTTTTTGGAGAAGTTCTGGAATATGGCCAGTTAGGAAGCAACTCGGCGAGTTCTTCACCGATTATGATGAAATTCGATATGTAGGATGAAAATGGATTTTTAAAATGATTTGTTGGGAAAATTCTGGAATAAGGCCAGTAACGTTCCATACATGAATATTTCTAAGGAGAGAAATAGAATTTTCCCTTCACTTAATGTTTTTTTTTTTAATTGCTGCTTTTCTCATCTTATTAAAATAATCATTGGCTTGTTCGAGTTTACTGTCAGTAAAATTTATCTTCATCTATTTTTTATTCTTCTACTCAATATAACATTTCTTCACTTTAGAGAATCTATGTGAGAAAAATTAATTAATTTTCATCAACATTTTCATCCTACATATCGAATTTCATCATAATCAGTTAAGAACTCGCTGAGTTCCTTCCTAATTGGCCATATTCCAGAACTTTCCTAAAAAATATTTTAAGTTTAAATCACATGTCGAAATATCCTGTTTTAAAATATCCAGTTTTGAATTATCCTGTTTCGTCAAATCCAGTTGTAAAATATCCAGTTTCGACCGGTACCCCTTAAATTTATAGTAAGAAATAAACTATAAACTATTGAGTAGTTTTAGTTTTTAAATAGTTGCAAAAAATTATTATTGTCTTCTTTATATTGTCGTCTTGTATTTTTTATAGTAAAATAACCATTTTAAAAATGTAATATCATAAGTTCATATTTTAGGGCCGAAATATGGTCCAGCTTTGGACTGCTTGTGTACAAATTTTGAGCCCATGAAATCATATTTTAATCAAAAAAACCCGAAACGCTTTTTAAAATTGGAACAGAAAAAGCTTGAAACTATTGAATTCTTTAAATTTTTTAAAGATCTTAGAAATAACTTAAAACTTAAATAATAAACACAATTAAATATATTATTTTTAAATGGCCCATATGCTATTTAAAATTTATTAACTAAATAAGTAATTGCCACTACCAACCCGTAAAAGGTGTAAAACAAGCTCTGCCTATCAAAAAATTGAATTCCACATTTAGCTGACAACGAATTGCTACTTGTTTCAAACCAAACTTATGATTTTTAGTTGTTACTAATTGTTTATCCGATTTTTTAAAATGCTGTAACCACCCCTCATTTTCCGTATTATTTCAAAAATGTACTGTTTTATAATAAAAATACTGGCAACCCCTTTGTAAGTATTCCAAATATATTTTCAAAATGAGGAACATCGACAAATACATATTGAATCTCATATTCTCCAGTAGCTGTATTAACTTATAAGTGATGATTGAACAATTATCACAGATTTATCAGTAGTAGCAATTGGTCTTACAAAGATCAGAAACTATCATGCTATCATTAAATTAGTTTCGTATATGAAAGTTACATTGTCCTTTGCGTCAGGCTAATTTTTGATGACGGTTAAGTTGTTGATCTTCAAAATTTATAATAAGAACCGCAATCCCGAATCGTAGACGAAATTTAGATATATTTGATCCGGCAGGTTTGTAATTTCGCAATGACACGAAAGTCATCACAACTTTTAAATTGAGTGGAAGTGATAATTGTGGCTTTATTGATTTAAAAAACAGGCTTTTAAGGTGTAATGCATCAACGGTATAGTCGGGTAATCTTAATTGGTATTTTCCTGATAAATTGTGAAACTAACCTCAGGAATCCAGCGTTAAAATAATTAACGGGAAGATACCAATTTGGAGCTTTTGTGCTGTTTTTAAACACACCTGCAAATTGGCTTTGAGTTTCACTTGTTTTTAATTTAGGTACTACTACCAAATAGCTAAATTCGATATTTGTCAAATTTATAGTCGAGCACCTCAAGTTAATCGAACAAAGCATGTTTTAAAAAACAAGTCGTTTTTTAATTGACAAGTCCTCTGAAATTGAGGATCATTTGTGTTAGTCTTAACCTTTAAAATTTCTTATTACAAACTTTAAATTAATATTTTGAAATCATTGATTTTCTAATGACGTTCATTTGTTTCAAAAATGTACAATTCGTTTGTAAATGATGGAAAATAGAAATTTGTTTTCCTTGAGAGGCCTTGCATAAGGATTTGAATTTGGATAAGGACCATATTTCATATATGTTTGCAAGTTGCAGCCGAAAATTCAATAATATTTGTTATAAGTAGCCAGCTTTCCATTGGTGTCTTTTTTTTTGTAATTTTGCCCAATAATTCACGGTTTGGTTCATTACCTGCTCGACTGACTTCTTCTGAAAATAAATCGCTTTCGTCTATAATATATTTAACAACGTACCGAATATTGTTATCCTTAAAAGCTACTATTACC